>NDGN011408917.1:0-18127 GCA_002564285.1 Tympanoctomys barrerae
GTATAAATGTCAAATTGAGGAATATAGATAAGTTTGATTTTTAATGACTATTTTCAGGGAAAGAATTGACATGGTGAGTGTGTGTATTTAGGAGAAATTTTTAAAAACAGGATTGATTGTTGTCCCAAATTTTCCAATCAAGGAGTTATGGTGCCAAAGAGGAAAGTGATCAACAATGTAGAGTGTGTCCAAGGAGAGTCACATGGAAAGAAAACATTCTCTCTGGCTTTCACAGAGAGCAAATTGATCAAAATTTTGTATCTATATATTCAAAATAGGATAGATATACAGCTGCGTTCTCTTAATTCAATAAATAGAAAGATTTGTTCTAATGGTGTTTGAGACAGGATATCATGTCTGCATCTTNTACAGTGAATAACCACTAAGACAACAACATGCAATGTATTAATTATTGAAACTGTGTCAGTAATCGGTTTTGAAATTGTCCCATTGCTATTTTTCTCTCAATAAAATTAAAAAAAATAAAAAAGATACCCACAGGTGAATACAGAAAGGTCATGAATAGGTGTGAAAATGCAAGTGGGAAATAGTCATCTAATGTTTATCTAGATTTAGAGAAAAACAACAGCACAAATTAATTCTAAAGCTCAAATAGAGATAGAGTAAACCCAGAAAACCCAGTATAAATGCTGAAAGAAGATTTTTTCCTCTCTAAAAGCAACCCTTTGGAAATGTGATTTTTATGTACAAAAAGTCTCATCATTGCATACAACAATTCAACTATAGAGCAATTGATCTGAACAAAATAATTTAAAACAAAAAGTTATATTAAAAAGATGTGTGCATGATATATCTTTATTATTTCATCCTCTTCCTCTTCCTTCTCCTCCTTCCATCCCTTGGTCTCTTTCCCTTTGATGAAAGGTCTCTTTTTTGTCCTTTGCTGTTACATTTTGCTCTTAATTTGTATTTTGGATTTCTCATGTAAGAGAAAGTGCAACATTTAAACATGCACTTCCATCCCATTTAATATTGTGGTCTCAAAGTACCCCTGCCTTCCTACAGATGACTTGAGTTTCTTTTCCTTTATGGCACTGTAGAGCTCCATTTTGTGTAAATACTGCATTTTATAATTCATGTGTTGCCGGACATGGAGGCCACCTGCAAGACTATTATGAATGGTGCTGCTATAAACATGGTTATGCAGACTTCACTGTGATATGATACCTCAGAAAAATTTATATCACAGACTCTACTCTTTTGCAACTTATTTTTCAAGTTATAAAAACCTGTATCAATTCCCCTAAACTACCAGCAGGGGATGCCTTGTAACCCTGCAATTAAAGACACCTTCCCTGAAGATAGGTGTCCACTTCTCAGGTTAAATTGCTCTTTCCTGAAATCAAGCCACAGGCCCTACCTCTGCCAAATTTCTGGGGCTAGAGTTTTGAGCACACACCTCTGAGCTCAGCACTTGAGAATGTCCCAGGTTTCTCACATGCTTACAGAGACAATGTCTCACCAGCAGGCCTCAAGATCATTCCCCATAAAGGTTATATTCTAAGGTGATAACCAGTGACATTTCCTTACTAAAATGATAACAATGAGGTGGAGAAGAGATTCAAGGCCTTGTGTTCTATGACATCAGGGATGGCAGACATGCTTAGACATTTCAGACAAGGATGCAAATCACTATTCCTATGTCTGACATGTAAACACCTTCACAGTTTAATAACAAAACAAAACTGCTGTGTGAGCAAGATGAGATCACTGGTGTGGAAACACTTTACAAATGAAATGATGAGAAAGGGATGGAATCAATCCCTTACAATATTGGTAAGAATGTTTTCAAACGAGTATTTTTCCTCTCTAAATTCTGATGCCCACAGCAACTCTGCAGCATGGAGAGCGCGAGTTGGCTTCAACTTTTGACTGGAGCTGCTTCCTGAAGTTGTGCAGCCAGCAGCCTGCCACATGGGCCTTCCAGGAGCTGTGGGACAGCCCAAGAAAAGGTCCGTGCCTGAAGGAGGAGACAGAGCATGGGCACCCATCTCGGCCTCGAGTGGGCTCATTCCTGCCACTTAAAGTGGGCAATGCTGAGGAAACGAGCCTCCCCAGAAAATATAAATGAGCCACGTCTGCTTCTGACAGCCCAGCAAGGGTCCCTTGTGATTCCTCTTCATTCCCTTCCTCTCCTCTGCTGTTCTGAGACATCATGAGTGATGGTGATATTTCTTCATGTTTGTATTCTGATTCCTTGCTTCTCAAAGTGCAGCCCATAGCTCAGCAGCATGTGTCTCACCTGGGGACATGGGAGTGTGGTATCTCAAGTGCAGGCCCACCATCTGCACTGTACCTAGATCTCCAGGTGGTCTTTATGGGAAAGCTGCTCAGAGCTACACCAGATTTGCCACTTGCTCCAGACCTTTTTCTAGAAGTATTTTTTCCATCTCCGGGCTTTGGATAGAACCTGGCTTTCCTTTAGGTGGAGCTACTTTGTGACTTCCCTCATGTAAGAAGCGTGCTACTGTCGCCTGTCCTTGGATTTCAGAGACAAGAGAATTAGAGATATGATGTTTTATTAAAGCATTCTACAGTGCTGATTATGTGCCAAGCATTACCTCACTGAAGCTCATTACAGCTGGTGGGGGAGAGCTATTATTTCCAGTACAGAGAGGAGGATGTCAGGCCCTTGCAAGGTGTGGCATCTTAAGTCAACATCTTAAGTCTGACAGCTAGTGTCAGAGCTCCAACTGGAACTCTTCCCTGTCTAAGTCCGAAGTTTGTACCGCTGCTGCTTGTGTCCCCATGGCCATTGCCATGTTGAGTTTCTCAGTTTTCCTGCAATCACCCTATTGCCATTTGCACTGATTTTCATTGTGGCTCTGACAAAGTACCATGAGTTTCCCCGTTTACCTCTACACACAATTACAGCCTCACTGGGTATAGTGCAGAAGTCCCCAGGGTAGTTGATTGCCTTCTCTGCACTGACATCTAAAAGACCAAAATCAAAATCAGCTGACCCGGGTGCCCTGGAGGAAGGTGTGCTTCTAGGATACTTCAGGATTCAGGCAGAATTCAGATCCCAGTGGTTGGAGCACTGAGGTCCTTTTTTTTAATTTCCTGTTAGCAGCTAGCCCCAGATATTCTCATATTCTAGATGCCACAGTGGTCCCTTGTTTATGTTTTGCTTTGTACTGGGAAGCTCCCTCGTTTTTAGCTGCCATCATCTTTAAATTCAACATGAGAGATTTTTGCTTTGAATTTCTCTAACTTCCCATTCCACAGAGCCTCCCTTGTTCTCACCATTGGCAAGTTCTTGCTTTTAAAAAGTCCTGTGATTAGATTGGACCTACCTCAGGTAGCTCAGGAATAATTTCCTTTTTGGAAGGCCCATTACTTCAAATGCACAGTCCATGTCACCCATTTCTAGGTTCTGTATTTTAGGCCATAGACACTTTTGGGCAGCCTTTATATCTTCTGTACACAGAAGTTCACATCACTGAACATCATTCTTTTTCCTCTCGTTTTATTTCTTTGATATTTTTTCCTCTCTTTACAACCATTTAACATTGTGTGTGTGGCTCCTTGACATTATCCTCATGTCTCTCCCCTGCCATCACCCAAGGATACATTAGTGACCCCTCTAGTGACCTGTCTGACTACCAAGTATTTTCACTCCTAATCCACTTTTTATGGTCTTCCTTTGCTGAGCTTTCGGCAACAGGAAACTTGTGGTAGTAGAAAGTGATACCTAGATTTACAAGGAAAAATTTTACTGCAAAATTCTTGGTTTTTATTTGATAGCTTATGTATGCAAAGTAGATTAAAATCAAATTTAAAAAGCATGAGCAATACCTGGTAATGTAGTATATGATTTTATAGTGTGTCAGATTATGTCAGAAAACTGATTATTTTTTAAAATCAAAGGTAAACAATTTCATAACATTAAACATCAGATTTGAATATAAAGAAATACGATTTGGAATGAAACCTGTTAACGTTCCTATGGAATGACTGAAATTGATTTCGGCACTTACATTTGAAATCCCTTGCTGATTTTAAAAACATATTAAAGAGGAGATCAATACTAATTCTGGTTGCATTGATGCAGTTTTAGGGAGAATAGTGTGATTTACATGCTATATAAAACTCATTTTCTGCCTTAAGGGACAGAGGAGGGGGCCATCTCTTCAATGAAGTCACACATGATCTCTGCTACAGGGGAGCCACAAAGGTGCTGCTGCACATAATGAAGACTGAGGCTGATGCTCAGTTTTTCTTTCTGGGTTACTTCATTGTATTGATTTCTTTTTGGAATTATAAATAGGATGTTATCAAGTACCAATCTAATGGTCGTTTGTGTTGTACCAGAGGAAGCAGGACAATGCTTTAAGTGGGAGTTTTTCACATTACTTGTGAAAATCTAATCCATTCTTGAGAAAAGATACTTTAAAATAATAATTGGACATGAATTTGCTTCCCTAAATCTCACCATGTGGTCCAGGTAATTTACAAACCTTAAGTGGGGATTCTTGTTTAAAACTTCACTAGGAAGGCGAGTCCCATGGTTGAGCAGCTTTGGGGTCATGGTCAGGAACTGAAAGGTTGAAAGGACAACGCCCTTGGTTCTGCTAATACCAATCATAATCAGGCAGTAATTCTGTCCAGAGCTCCCATCTACCTGCTACTGTGCAACCAGGGTGAAAATTTATTTTCAGTTTTGTGGCTCAAATGGTGGGCTGCTTGGTCACTGGGCCATACCTCCAGCCTTTTCATCCTTCTGGTTTGGGACAGGCTCTTGCTCTGTCAGCCAAGAGGAGCTCCAACCCGCAATCCTGCCGCCTCACCCTCCCTGAGTGCCGGTTTCACAGGTGTGTGCCACTGTGCCAGGATACTACACTGAATTTTGATGAAGGAAAACAAGAGAGAAGAATAAATGGAAAAGATATAAAAGAACTGCAATTTCTAATTTCAAAGACTTTTTGTTTTGCTTCCCCTTTCCCTATTCTGCATTTCCCAGCACAGTAATATTACTTCAAATTAAAAGTCAACTTTCATCTTTCATTAAGAATTCATCACTGCTGGAAAACATTATGGCTCTAAAAGCGCTTTAGTGACTCAGGTGGAAATGCCTCTAAATGGCTAAAGCAAGAACCAAAGTTGGAGTCACATCCCCCAAATCACTCTAAAATAGGCTCTGATCCAAATGAAAATGGTAGTCGTTTACTTCCTTTTCATTGTACTCCCTGTAAAAATCTGCTTAAACAAAAAAAGGAAGCGGCTTCTACTATAGATCATCTTCCCAGTGAACAGTAATCCTAATCATTCCAAAACACAAATATTTATAGAAATTTAGAGCAGTGACAATCAATAAAAATCTCCACTGACCGTGTAGTCATTGAAAACTCATTGGAGAAAACTACCTCTCCAAGAGTTTTAATTTACAATCAAGTCAAGAGCTATTCTAGTGAATCTGAAAGCTGCAGAGGACCAAAATTCAACACAAAGTGGGAAAGCAACACTATAAGAGTGTCATGACAAAAAAATCTGAGAGCCTAACAGGCAGAGCCATCCTATAATCAGGCAGGGAGTTGGTTTCCAGACCAGAGTACAGTCGAGAAAGTAATGGATATTTGATATTGTGATCAAACTCCTTGATACCCTGTAAGAAGTGACATGAGACTATAGCCAGCTACACAGTTTGAAGCTTAAGCTTTTTCTAGCCCCTTACTCCAGAGGAATGAAATAAGCCTCATTCAGAACACCTGAAAAAATGCTTTTTTTCTATATGCTCAAGTTAAAACCATACAGAGCTGTGTTCAAAAAGTATATGGTTACTATGATTACTAAGGATCTCAGGCAAGCTCTAAGACTCCCCAGTGATCTTTCTGATTTACCAGTTAGGAAAATATTTGAAGGTAGCATAGACAGTAGGACTTTGTTCTGATGATCTAGGTCTGGTGCAGCAATCGGTGGCCTAACCAGAATTGGTCACCAAGAAAGTCAGTCATTTGTGCGGCGCATGAAAAAATATAACCTGAATGAGGTTGGATATAGGTTGATCAAAGTAGCTTGAAGGATACCTCTTTGAGGACAGAGAAATATAGGCCCATCCTGGCTGCAAACCAAGGCTGCACCTAAAATTTAGGTGGTCTGTGACCACGATCTCTGCTCACTACCCACCACTTTCCCAAAGGTCTCCACAAGGTGGCTGTCCTATAGCAACTGTTTGTTTTGTTTTTCGTTTTGGATTGAACTCAGGACCTTGCATTTGCCAGGTAAGCCCTTATTCCACCGAGCTATCTCCCCAGCCCCTGTAGCTACTGTTTGCATCAGTCACCTTCTTCTTTCTCCTTCCCTTCATGACGTAGCTATTTTAGGTGACAAATTTACACAGGACCAAGATATGTAAGCATTCGCTTTCAGAATAAATATTTAAATTATCATAACTGAATAATAAAACTGAGTTACAGTATCATTTTTTAAAAATTTATTGGAACACTACTTGTGTACAAATTCCATACGAAAATGTTGGTTTGGTAGGATATGTAATTATGTAATATTACATAGTGTGACATCCTCAAAGGAACTCACAACCTGGCAAGGACCTATTTGTGGCTTAATAATTCAGACAGGAACTGGAGAATGTACGTGACATTCTCAAATGTTCCATTGGAAAACCACAAGGAGGAAAGAAAAGAAGCTAGCATTTCTTTCATGCTTTCTCCATGCCCATAACTGCACTAAATTCTGTTCATCTGTTAATTCTGGTCAAGTGCATTATTTTTCAAGCATATTCTGCTAGATCAGAGGACTTCTTATCAACTGCTTGGAGTAAACATGTGTAAAACTCACCATACTTGTGGACAGTGACGAGATGAAATTCCAGATTGCTGAAATATCCTCCAAAATTATATTTTTTGTCATCCTCTATATGTCACTAAGCAACAAAGCTGTTGGTGTAAAAGTAGATAGCACTGTCTTCCTCAGTCATGACAGGCATCGACAATTCTAGTTTCTCTTGCCCTCTTTGTCACTAGTAATAGGGAGGAAGTAAAAATTATTTTTCACTAGACCCCCAAATTCTAATAACACCCTCAATAATAGGTGAAATTTATAGATCGCTCTACATTCACCTAATTTCACCTTTGCCTTATGGAAGGTACAGTCATTATGTTTGTTCTACAGATAAGAAAACTGAAACACTCAATTTCCCATCAGACTAAACTGAGGAGTAGCAAACCAAGAGTCCTTTCCAGGCTGCTGGCTCGTGTCTGCCAGACCAAGCACTATATTTTCAGATGAAATAGAAATAGAAAAACGGTACCCAGACCTTAGATTGGCTCGCTCTTGAGCTCTACTTAAAATGTAAAGAAATCACTTTGGATGGGATTTCCCCAGAAAACAAGGAAAGCTACTTTCATTTTCTTGATGCCTTCCTCATTTCTAAAATACCCTTGTATGAGAAAATGCCTTATTATTGAAATGTTCATTTACAAATTCAGAATTCAAAAGACATAACATATTCTGTTTTCAGATTGGTTCTTGCATATTGACTATATCCAGGACGCTCTGCTGGCACCCCACGCCCTCCCTGAGAAGGTGTATCACAGCACAGGACCTGCCATGAAGTCAAAGGGAAGCTGATACCTTTCCTTGGCATCTGGGAAACCGCCCCTACCCTCAGATACTTTATCTCAAGGGTTCTCCAAGCACCCTCTTCTCTTCCACATGCACCGCCAGGCACATAGCAGTGTTTATGTTTGAACTATATTGCTGCGCTACTTTTGGATACAGGCTTCTTTGGAAAGATACCAGTTCTTCCCACCTTTCTTCAAAGTACAAAACTGAGTACACAGAGTACAGGCTGTGCAGCTTCCTCACGTGGCTCCTGCTTCCTCGTATGGGGCCCACCTGATTGTTTCTGCTATCTTGGGGACCTGAGCTGAGAGTCCCAAGTCTTGAATGCAAATGTTGCCCACCTACTTCAGCCAAAAATCAAAATGGAAAATTTGAAAACAGTGCCAATCAAATGTAACATTTCACTCCAATTTTCAAATTATTGAGAAAATAAATTTTGCTCTTAAATACCTTTTAGCACTTAAGACAATTAATAAAGATTAGTGTGTTTTTCTGAAGTTCTGAAAACTATTTTCATTTCTACTTACTTTGCATAAATTAATGGATTACTTGTTCAGAATAAGGGATGAAGACTGTCCTAATTGGCATGAGTCCAAAATGTAAAAATATTTTTCTGTTGTATGGTCTTTAAGATTAATTTTCTGAAAGAGCAGCTCTATATATTATTATGATTTTCTCAACTAATCTTTCCATGTGAACGATAAAGTGAAAAATCAGTTTGATTGTAAGAAGAGAACATGTCTGTGGCAATTGCTTCTTTTGATTAGATATATTGCTCTGTAAAATACTTTCACCTTTTGATTATTCAGAATGAATAAAACCTTTAAACATGTGGAACAATCCACTTTGGTGACTTTCTACTATGTTAATAACGATAATAATTGAATGAATGAGCTTAAATTATATGCTTTTCAATTAACCCAAATGTTGAAACATAAGCCTCTTCTATACTTTATTTTGCAAGTTATCTTTTAAAGAATACCAGAGCAATTGGATGATAAAATATCCTATGCAAGACCTTGCTGCCTGCAGCAAATTCTGTTACGTTCAGAAAGCTTGTGAGTTTGTGTTCTTACATTTGGCAGGATTCCCCCTGAATTTCCACTTGCATTCAGTTAGTGTGAGATTATCCCCCGTAGAACGAATGCCTCCTTCACATACAAATTTGTGTTCATAGTGATTGAAACACAATATTATTTTACTCATGTCTTTTCTTTGTAAGGAGGTAGACATCTCTAATGACCCTGTATCTAGAGAAAATACAAAGACACAGATAGAGACCCTGAAAATGACTCCATGTTGCAATGTTCCCTACTGGTACACATATCACTGCTAATAAAATGAAATAAACTGAAGGTGGAACGTGGATAAATTTTTGTTTTAAAAGTGATTTATTTGACTATTTGTTGGAGGAAAATATACAGTTGATAAAGTCAGTCCAAAACTTTAATGATCCAAAATGCTTAGGAAAAATACCATTGCACCATGAAAGGTGCATTAATTTAGGAGCAACACTAAGAAAGTTCTGTTTTTGTGATACCGAGATGCTACAAATATCTAGAAGGAGGCATGAGAATGAGTGGGGCTGATAAATGTGTAACAAGGGCACAGGTTTGGGATCTCTCTGGCATATAATCCTGGCTTGGCCAATTAATTGTTGTCAAATTCCATTTTTGCTTATGTTTTTGTTTTTGTTTTTAAAAAAAACTCCCCCACATGCCAGGTAGGGAAAAATTTTTAAGTCCACCTAAAGCTTTTAGTATGATGCTGGCTACCGAATAAGTTCTTAATAAATGACTACAATAAATCATCACAATAGAAGTTCTAGTACCAAGGTTCCATCCAGCAACAAAATGAAGAAAAAGAATTGCTAGGAAAATTGTACACAGTTGTTTCAATTATATTTTGAAGGAGACCTGATGAAAATATGGAAATGAACTGTCATGATGACATCTTTTATATTGTCAAGTTCTTGTAGGGTGGAACTGTGTTTTATTAGTTTTGGTATTGTGTAAAACAGAAAATAGTTTTTCACTTAGTTATTTCTTCATAAAGAAGCTTTGAGAGCTGTGAAATTATTTCTTTATTTTTCAAGATTTATGTGTCATGACTTTGAATGTTAGGAAATATCTATAAAGCACAAAGCTTTGGATTAGATGTATTTCATATCTTTCCATAAGGAAAATGCTCACATTTATAATATGCCAGCAATTTTCTACATACCCAGTATTGTTCTTTGCTTGTGCTGTGTATACTTATTCTGCTTTTGAAACCATACATACTAAGCCCTAGCCCATCATTGACAATGTGTGATACAGGTCCACTCATCTCTGCTTGCTCTACGGTTTCCCAGACTGTAGGATAAGCTTAAAAATAATGAAAATTTCCTAGGTCTTTTCCTATATCTGCACTTCACTGTTTACAGTTAATCAAGAAATGTTTGTTCTTTAGCTGTCTTTCTTTGTCAGAGATGAGGTATTCAATGAACAATTTCAAATCCCACTGAAAGGACACAGTTTTTGAAAAGTTTTTAAAAGTTGTTTTTAGCCAAAAGGAATAGAAATAGATTAATCACTTTTTTCCACTTCTGAAATTATATTAAAATCCAGAGAAATTCTAACTAAATATTTAGTACTATAGAATCTTAAATGTCACCCAAACTAATTTTTAGGTGAACTGTGAATACTTGTTATACTTACCTACTTTTCAGGACTATATGGATGGATGATTATACTTTAAAAAAAAAAATATATATATATATATATTATTTAATTCTATATTGTTGCACCTACTTTATTAACATATACTAATTGTACATATTAATGGGATTCACTGTGATATTTCCATATACATGCATTCAGTGATGGTATCCATCTTCTCTTCTTTCATTGTTAACTGTTCCACATACCTTTCTGTATCCCCAGCAATACTATGCTACTTTCAGGCTGAATTTTGACCCAGATTAAAAAGAACAGTGACCACTTGTCTTTCTGTGTCTGTCCTATTTCATTCACACTATGTCCTCCACTTTGCTACAAGTGATAGGATCTTGTTCTATATGGCCGAATAATTAGATACCACATTTTCTGTACTTATCCTTCAGTGGATACCTAGTCTGTTTTTATATCTTAGGTATTATAAACAGTGCTGCAACAAAAATGGGCATGCAGTGATCTCTTTTGTATGCTGGCTGTATGATTTAGAGAACAGAGGAGTAGAGGAACACATTTAATAATAAAATATAAATGTGATAGAAAAAGATGTACTAAGTAGGCTTATGATGGCCAGCTGCGCAACCAGGAATGGAAGATGCAAAATGGTCTCCTGTAACCAGAGAGTCAAAGTATCCAATGGACAGTCAAAGGCCTGGTGCTCATCACACAGTCTGTTGTGAGCCTGTGTTGGAAAACCAAAGGGTCTGAGTTAGAAGGCTGCAGAGTCTGCACTGAGTGCTTAAAAGAACTGGAAATGAACGCTCATGGGCAATGCCAAACACTGAGCTCCTCCCAACAAGTAAAAGGAAAGGCTCCCATTTTCTTCCCCCATTCTATCCAGGCTACAAGCCTACTTCTGTGATGGTTCTTCTTTCTTCAGCTTTCAGCCTATACATCTGCATCCACAGATACCTCCAGCTCTGTCCCCTACTGGTCTCCTAGGTTCTGACATCACAGTTAACCATCACACTGACTCATTTCCTCTGATCATGACCCAGAAGTAGGTCAGCTAGGTCATATGGTAGTTCTATTTTTAGTTCTTGAGAAAACTCCATACTGTTTTCCATAGTGGCTGCACTAATTTGTACTTTGTAGCTTCTTAATAGTGCTTCAAAATATGGTCTTCAAGGAGAGCTTTAAAGATAATTTTTTTCTATTCATTGTAATCTAATATAGCAGAAATTTAGAGAGAATCAAATGCCCATCAATGGATAACTGTTTAGATTCCATATAAGATCTAAAAGATATAAGATACCATATGTATAACATATATATGGCCTTTAATAGAAATTACACTAATCTGCATGTATTCCCTTGATATCATGTCCATAACATGATACCAAATTGAAAATAAGTAAGTATAAATGTTACAAAAGTTTTGAACACAACCTTGTCAAGACAACATGTCCAGTTCATACATTAAAAAAAAGGTCTAGGACACACACCAAAATATGCATAGTGACTGTCCTCTAGATCTTGGAGATAAATACGCTTAAGTTTTACTTCATATATTTCTGTAGTAAATGACTATTATAATAAGTACTTTTAAAGTATTTTTTATACAACTCTTAAAAACAAAAGTACATTTTATAAGTGTTTTCCTAAGGTAGTATTACCTATTATTTCAATTTATTTCCATGCACCAGAAGTCATTGCTTATAGCCTCCTCAATTTGACTTTGCCATCAATTATAGAAATTTTTAAAAGAACTTTCTGCTCTAGGGTCATGTTTAGTGGGCCCTTTTCTTCCAATATGGGGGTCAAGTTAAGGCTTTGCGTTAGAGTTTTAAGACCAGGAGTTAAATCTCAGCTCCATTATTTGCAGGCCCAATTCTAGGGTTGCAAGATGTAGAAACCTATTGAAGCTGCCCACAGCCAGAAGAATGTCACTATTAGAAAACGAATAACTCTTGAGAATAAACTGCAGTTAATGTTCCTGGGAAATACAGCAAAAGTTGTAAAACTATCAGAAATGTGGTCATCTATGTTCTCTGTGCCCTCTCACTCATATCCAGCTGTTTGCTTCTGTCTGCTCTCCATTTTATTTTCTTCTATGAAATACAAATGCTGGTTCTTCCTCATGATTTTAATGTCTAATGTACTTCATCTGCTTGTAACTTTTCTCAGCATGAAGTCTATTCAAGTCTGGACTCCCTGAGACCTTTTAGCATCTTGTAGTGGTTCATACATTGTATCAACTTGGCCAGATGACTCCGTGGCACTTCCAGCTGGTAAGGGTCCCACCCTGGGGCACAATTGGTTCTGTCCCCAGAGTGACTCAGCACAGAGACCATATAAAAGGGCTGAGGAAGTAGTGAATGTTCCACTTCGTGGGAGGAGCTTCAGTCTTCACATTCAGCTTGGACTTCATCGCCTGGCTCGCAGCACAGACTCTTGGGCCTTGGCCTTAGATCCTTCACCTTCCGTTGCACACTCTTCAGTCTTTTTTCACAGACCTATTAGCTGACAAATAGAGATTTACATGGAGCACAACAGTGAGCTTCAGATCTTGGGACTGAACTGCTCAGTCTGGGGTGTGCAGACGCCCTCTGCACACTCCCTCATCTGACTCTGCGGCTGACTGCTGTAAGCCAATCTTGTATTTCCTTATACATTGTATATCTTGTGTTAGTATCTGTTCCTTATATTACATCTGTTTCTCTAAGTAAAACCCTGACCAATACATATCTCACAATTCTTGAGTCATTTACCAAAGGTAAATGAAATGGCCAGCTTACAATGGCCAGTTGTACAATCATGGATATGAAACAACTTTGCTTAAAAGCCTCCATGTTCTATGACACAATATATGAGAGATAACTCTTTTAAATCTTATGTACTTGGTCACAAAATTTAAATATTAATGATACCAAAAATCATAGGATTTCTCTACATTTTTTATACTTTATCATATAGTATATGCTTAATAAAGGTAAGGTCATGTTGTTGTTACCTTTTTTATTAAATCCATCATGAGTATTATCTTATAAATGATTGGCTTGGTTAACCCAAGCAGGCATATTTCACCCATACCCTATTTTCCTTGTATACTCCAGGAGTAGAAAATATCCAGTTTAAAAAAATGCACAATTGATTGTCTTAATAAATCTGTAAAACAAATTCCTAATACATCAACAATTCCATCAGGCCAAGCAACAGTGAGAAAAGACTGAAAATGGTCTGATGTAGAAATGGTTTGCAGTAGAGGAATGTGAGACAGTGATGATATCATTTAAACCAAAGGCTATGTCAATGCCTTCATTAATCACTAGCCAGGAGCTCACCCAGCGTGTAAGTGGGGGGAATTTTGCACTGCTCACAGTCCTGTCTGTGTTTTGGTTGAGTGGAAAAGATTTGATGAAGCATGTAAAAATTAGTTTCCTGCCAGATTATTACACAGAATCTAATAATAAACATTTTCCCAAACCATCAAATAGCTCATCCTATTTTTGTTAACAGAAATCTGGGATAAATTCTGATAATGCCATGAAAGAATCACAGACATGTTTTAGTCTCATGTCTCTCGTGAAATTAGCAAACAATGTGCTTAGCGATGCCCTAAACATAACACGCCACCATCTGATTAATGGAACATGTCAGCTTCACAAGCCAACACTTAACATTTATTATGCTCAGTGACATTGTCTTAGATCTGAAAATAACAGGTGTTTCAGTGATAAAAAGCCAAGACAAAAGTGAGAAGTGAGGGCTTTCACATACTTTTCTTTTAATTTTATAGCAACATACTTTTGACAGAGGGCCTTCTAACTGCTCAATTTGATGGCCATACAGACTTATAGAAGCAGAAGTATAGGATTTCCCAGGGGATGACATAATGAAATAAATGCACTCATGAATATGTATGTCTGGAAGAGACCATCTGTTCTCTAGCAACCTCTTTTCTTACAAGAACTCTCACATACCCAGCCCCACACCCACACCTACCCCATCTTCCAAGGGAAAATAAGCCTGCATTTTGAGATTTGTGAAGTCAGAAAAGTTTTATCTTGGCAAGAAGCATAACTTCAGTAGAAATGTTTTTATTGTCAAAGTAAAAAAGAAAAAAAAATCAAAGAATACTTGTGCAAGTACTCTGAGCTGTGAAATTCCAAGCTGTCCTCCTACCTTTTACATAGGAAGTTTTTTACATTTTGCCTAAACTGAAAGCCACATGAACTTGTCTCTTGGGCTACAATTATGTGAACATGTGGAATTTCAAAATCAGCAGAGTAGATGATACTTCATAATTTAGGAATTCTGAAGTAGGTCCTGCTGCAGTATATTCAAGTTCAATGCATCTCTGCTGGATCCCATTGGAATTAATTCTTCATCACTAATGATAAAACAAATAATGTTGCTGGTCTTACTATGCAAAGATGATGGAAAAGAAATTTTAAAGAAAGAAAATATAATCCACACAGATCAAATGAAAAGTGTAGTGCAAGCTGACTAATATTTTTGGCCAATCAAATTATATTTTAAATAAATAAGAAATATTCATGCGTTACTTATAGGTTTTTTATAAACCTTTATAAAGTACATGCAGACACAAAGGAATGAATACTCCTACTAGTTTTGTAATTTAAACTTAGTGAATAACTTGCTTTTTTAAAGAAAGCTTCAAGTTATTGTTTCAAGATAAAAATGACCTAATATTAAAGTCTAACAAAATAAGACTGTGAAATCTAAATTATAGTCACAAAGCAGGAACTTTTAAATTAAAAGCTTTATTAAAATTTCTCAAATAAGGCTGCTTGTACACACAGTTTGTGATAAACCATATGTTCTAACATAAATTGAAAACCATAGGGAAATAAGATTGTTAAATTCTAAAAGTTAGAAAAACGAATTATAAAGAGCATATATGTCTTAGGATGAGAAGACTTTGAGGTTTCAATACTTCCTTGTTCCAGTTAATAATTGTGAGCTTCAGCAATCTGTTCACATATTCTAACATCCCTCCATTTCATCTGTTAAGTCAGAAAGCAAGAAGGACATCGCAGAGCTGCTGGAATGGTCTGATAAGGTAGCAAGAAATCTGGGAGTCAGGGAGATAGCTCAGTAGAATAAGTGCTTGCCTGGCAAGTGCAAGGCCCTGAGTTCAATCTCCAGTACTGAAAAAAGAAAAGAAATCTGAAGAGTTCTATAAACAAAAAAGAACTCTGTAAACAAGCCTGAGACAGATGTTACAGTGAGTTTATTTATGCATTATTTTCAATAAAAATAAAATACATTCACACCTTAATTATTTCTTACTGTATTATAATCATTCCTGTCTAAGCTACTTTTCTGTCATTGCTGCAATAAAGCACGTGACACATAAAGAGGAAAGTCTTATTTAGCTCATGGTTTATAGCGGTTTCAGTCCATTGACTGTAAGGCAGACTGGCACGTGGTTGAGGCGCCACCATTCATGGCAGTGGAAGATACCTAAAGCAACAAGGGAGGAGGAAGAGAATGGCAAGACTCTTTCTGTCCCCATATTCTATGCAAACACCCACCCTAGGGCAGGTGTAGCACTCACATTCATAATCCCAGCATTGGAAACTGAATCAATCATAAACTATACATCCAGCCACCTATGAAAAGCCTGCTTCCCTGACTATATAAGGCTTTGTGGGACCCTCTAGATACAAAGCATAACAATTTTTGAATACTCCCTTGTAAAGACTAAAAAATTCTATTCATCTTTGTTGTCCATGTTCTGCTTATGATGTAAAATAGTGAAAATAGCTTGAAATTATTAGTCTGTATCCTACTTATAAGCGTCTTAAGAATGTTTCATAAAACCAGCATCAAAGAAGAAAGACACCATAAGACCTTTTTGAAGATGTCATCTAACATCAGGGAACACAGCTACCCATCAATGAGGACAAGTTATTGGATGGCACATGTCCCATGCCTCTTCCAGTTCTGAAATTCTGGGACACGCAGAGTACAGTGTGGTAGAATAAACAATAGGCTGGTACTCGTTAACTAGCTACTGAGCTTGGCATAAGGCAAGTTACAAAACCTCTGGTATTACAGGAGATGCAGGTAGTAGCAGCCAGAGACAGTTGGTCGCCCTGATGCCTGTGGCTCACGGTTCAAAAGTAGCATTTTTATTCTCTTCGCACCTCTGCATTCCTGCTTCCTTTAATTTCCTTCAAAAGGTCTTTTTCTAGCCCTCAGGACATCTGACTGACTAGCTAGCTTTTTGTATAAAGTCACTTCTGTGTCCCAACACTTTGTTTTTCAGCTTAATTGGTCTGTTGTGCATCATTTGGATCCAGTTAACAGAATCAGAGGACAAGCTGCCAGGTGTCACACAACCACTTTCAAAGGCTCCAAGCAATCTAGGCAGGACCTCTAAAATTAAAAACCAAAAGTCTTGGAGTTTTATTTTATTTTTTGTTTTGGGGTGTGTGTGTGTGTGTGTGTGTGTGTGTGTGTGTGTGTGTGATATTCAGGTAGAATATGAGACCAATACAAGCAAAGCAACATAATTCTTTTTAGACAGATTTGGGATTCTAGAGAAAACATCACAGAATAAAATCTTTACAAAGGCACAGTATCATTTTTATGTTAAATAATCAGTGAGAAAAATACTATTTTCTTAGAATTCATGTTAGCTAGTTCCAGAAATGTTTTCACAACTAGAACATCAAAAACATACCTTCCACTACTTCAAAATTGTAAATAGTACAGTTTTTTCTCAAGGGATATGATGAAACTTCAACTTAACAAAAATATCAAATTTTGATGGCTTTGTTTCAATTGTAAAAATCGTTCCAAATTATACTAGATCAATCTCCAGAACACACATTTTAGCATTTTTCCAGGTCCTATACAAAATAACATAACTAATTTGGCACAAAGTTTCATGACAAAAGGATAAATGACCACTCCAAAAAGAGCTAGTTTAGTCAGGAAGGGGCTCTGACTAACATAAGGATCTCTACTCTATGTCCTGCCTCTACACATATAAGAATTTGTAGAAAATTCAACCTAAAAAAGAATTTGTAGAATATATACGTATTCAATAAAGTCAATGAGGAATTCATAAAAGAAGTCATTTGAAATTCATGTTTGTGTCATTAGAACCTTAAATAAAGCAAAATGTCAGTAAATAAAATATTCCTAATGAGGAATACAGAATACCATTCAAAATTTAACACTGCTCTAAACAGCTTTGTTAGTGTTCTGGTTATAGTGCAAAATTCATCTATTTGAATGAATAGATGAAAAACATCAATTTGAAGTATATAATTCAATGACTTTGGGTAAACTTACAGAGACCAGCAACCATCATTGTAATCCAGTTTCACATTTCATGGTCACAAAAAGGTCCTCCCTGGTCATCTGTAGTCAGTCTTTACTCTCTGCCTACACAACTTCTATTCTTCTGTCTATAACTTTAGCTATTTCTAGGTACTTCACCTAAATAGAATCACTTAGTCTTTTACATCGGGATCTTCCACTGGAGGTCCTCCCACATTGTAGCACTTATTAATATAAGATTCCTTTTTATGGCTGAATAGAACTCTTTTCTACAGTTATGTAATATTTTCTTCATTGCCAGTTGATAGACATTTGGTTTGCCTCTATTGTTTGGCTACCATGAATAATCTGTTATAAGCATTAATGTACCATATTTATTTTGAGGGAGATTTTCATTTCTCTAAGATAGCTTGGTACTATTATGGACTATTGGACTCTTTTAGAATGTTTTATTGAGTTAACACACCTATAATACTCAAATGATGGAACTAAACAAAAAAGGAGATACAGACGAATGTCCATTTTGTATCTGTGTATTCAAAATGGTT
>NDGN011408927.1:0-17175 GCA_002564285.1 Tympanoctomys barrerae
TAAACAGGCAGATCACTATAAGTCCAATCTAGTAGTGAGACCCTGAACACCCTGTAGACCCTTAACTAAAGTACAGAAAAAAAAATTAAGAGAAACCATAAGGAACTGGTGACAATGAAAAAGTCTGGCTGTGGCTGAAGAAGGACTCACCTGTTTAATGACATAATTAATCTCTTCAGAATTGAGAGTGCTATATTTAATATCACTTGGTTTGCAAGGAATAATTCCCCTATAGACAAGAGGTGTGTAGCATTTCATTGCAAATTTCAGGTCGCTGACGTGCTTCCTCTCCTCTAGGTTATCTTCAAATTCATCCCATTTTTTGAGCTCTTTCTGTGGATAAGGCAAAATGAAAGTAATGAGCACATACTGTAAAATAAATAAAGGCAGGCTGGGCACTGACCGCACTGGTAAGCTTTCACCTCTGCAAAGCTCTTGTTCTACAACAGAGATGGCAAGCCTTTCAGAGCCTGAGCGCTCACACTGCAGCTCAAACCTGAACAGTGGAAAACACAGTCCTACAGCATATAAACAAGAGCTGAGCGTTGTGATATTAGATTCCTATCTACCAACAAAAGCAAATGTAACAATTATTAGGATCAAGATAATGATACTGAAGTATCATCACATTTCTGGTTGCTATCTTTATAAAAATTCAGAATACCAGCAGAGAACAAGACATTAAGTTCTAGAGTAACCTAATCAATTAAAAAAGGTTTCATGTACCTTACTGACAGACTTGTTTTGTCTACCTCTGTTTAGCCTTAAAAAGTCAAAATACAAATCAGACACTCCTTACCACATCAAATAGAGTGAGGCCACAGGGTGCAAACAGCAGGCAAAATGCTCCTGAAGAAAGCGCTGCTACACCAGCTCCTCCGAGACATCTAGAGCAACCCTCCTGCCTCAGTCTCTCAGACTGCTCTGCCCACTGCATGGTTTTACACTACAAGGCCCTGGAAGAGACTGCATGTGTGCACTACCCAGCCTGGCCCAGTCTGCTGGGCTTTTTACCTACCTGTTTGTTCCATTTAAATTAATCCTGCACACTGCCACTCTGCTTTTTTTCAAATTGTAATTCTGATCAGACTATTTCCTGCTTTATTGTTTGATCAATTATGCATAACTATATCTTGTAATTTGGGCAACTACTTTGAAGATAGCAATACACAATATATTAACCATTGTTAATCTCCTATTATCTTCTTTTGAAATTCTGCATCATTGTTTTTAGTTTTTCCCCCCTCTTTAAAATTTAAAAAATAAAATAAAACAGTATAAAACTACAATTTAAAAAATTGTCCCCTGCTTACAATACTTGAGTAACTCCCACTTCACTCAGAGTAAGATTCAGGCCATTTACGGTATCAGGGAAAGCCACTATGGCAGGGAACAGGTGGGCAAGTAGGGGCACTGTTCCAATATGCTTTCTTGCTGCCACTCCTCCTAAGATTTTCCATGTCTGCCTGGAATCTTTCCCTAGTTCCTGCCCAGGCAGCATGCTCTGGGGAGGCTCTCCTAAGCTCCACTACCCCTTCTGCACTGGGACTGCTCTACTTGCCACTACCCCTGTTACACCATGTGTCCCATGTAGAGTCACTGTCTGCATGTCTGTCTCTCTACTACCATGCAATTGTCCAGCCAGGTGTAGAGGTGCACACTTGTGATCCCAGCACTCTGGGAGGCTGAGCAAGAGGACTACAAGTTTGAGCCCAGTCTGGGCAACTTAGCAAGACCCTGTCTCAAAATAAAACATAAACATGGCTATGGATATAGCTCATTGTGAGGGCCCTGGGTTCAATCCCAAGTAACACACATATACAAAGAGCAATTATCTTGAGGAGACACATGTTTCTTCTTTATCTTTCCAGTATCTGGCCATGTTGCTGCAATTCTAGTGTAAAGCTGCAACCATTATAACCTATCACATACTCTTGCTATAGGCCCTGAGAATCTCCCCAAATTTCATGAGTCTCATTAATAAATAATTGATTTATTATACCATATATAATTGAATCATCTCAAACTTGGACTGCAACAAACTAAAACAATGTTCTTTGTGGCTTTTTCTTTCTTTTTTTCTTGATACCAGGAGTCAAACCCAGGGCATCGTGTTGCCAGGCAGGCCTTGTGCTACCGCGCTACATCCCTGGTGAACAATATACTTTGAAAGCTAAAAGATCTTAAAAATTTCTCACTTGGTGATACTGAGAGTGGAAGGAGAAAAGGATCTGACTCAGCAGGGAATACACAGAGGGGAGTCCTCAGGACAGGCAAGAACCTATGAAGGAGCGTAGCAGATGTGTACGTTTTGAGAAAACTTGCCAGATACGATCACCCGCAATCCTTCTATGGTTCCCTGTTCCCTGCTTGCCTGCGTTAGCCACCACTCAAGGCTTCTCATAATCTCCTACTACCATCCCTCCTCCTAAGTCTCACTATGCAAACCCCTGCAGCTCCCTAAACAAGCACCATTTCTGGACTCCCAGATCTCTGTTCAAGCTGCTCCCTCTGAGAAGAACAAGCATTCACAATCATTTGAGTACTATTGTATGTGTGGCACTGCAGTTTGTGCCAGGGATATAGTGACAATCAAGACAGACCGTCTCTTTTATGAATTACCAGTGCTTGGTGGTACCATGTTATCCAGAGATAGCATTTACAAATCTCTTCCTTCACGGTTCACCTGGAAAACACTCACCAGTTGTATTCATGTGTACCGTTCCCGAGCTCTTCCCTCTATCTAGACTGAACTGGTCATCCACTCTCTGAGTCTTTACTGAGCCCTCAACAATTGGATTTTCAAGATAATATTCTAAAGCACTTCATTAAAACTTGTATTTGGTACCTCCTATAAAAGACTGCGAACTTCTTATCTAGGCAGTTAATATGTCTAATTTTTACACATACTGTTCCCAGGAGGAAATCGGTCATTGTAGAATTTTAAAAAATCAATCACTGAATGAAGCTACTTCTTGAATCCTACAGACAACAGCTCCCCAATATTCACAGGATAAAAAACAAAACTTCCCCAGTGTGGCTGTAACCCAGTCTTCAATCTAGGCTGCACATTAAAATAACTGTGGGGTTGGGGACATAGCTCAGCTGTCTAGGCACCTGCCTGGCAAGCGCAAGGACCTGAGTTCGATACCTGGTACCACATGCTATGCCATGCTGGCCCAGAACCCCATGCACACAATGCTGACCACTGAAACTGGGTCTGGTGGTGCATATAATCCTAGCACTGAAGAGGCTGAGACAGGAGGACCACTACGAATCTTAGCTGCATAGTGAAACCCTGTACGAAATAAATAAACTGAAGATTAAAAAAATTTAAAATAATTCTGGGTACTTTTCAAAAATACTGATGCTTAGATCCTACCCCTAGAGATTCCTGGTAAATGAGGTCTGTGAGCAGTGCCTGGGTATCAGAATTTTTAAAAAGTACTTCAAGTGACACCTATTGCAGGCAGAGCAGAGTTAACTGCTTATTAACCAGCCCATTTCATACATGCTGGAGAAGTACTTGCTGTCATGAAGCACATACACTTACATGGTGACTCATCCAGGGACACAGCATAAGGCCAAACAGAAAAGCAGTTAGCTCACATCTTTCTCCATCTCAATTTGTACAGCAGGCCTCTCCCACTGATGCTCAGACAAGCTTCTCCTTGAGCCTCTCTTAACCACCCTCGAGGAGCCATTCCCATCCAGAGACACTGTAAACATGCAGCAGTAGTGTGCAGAGCCCCGCGGTACAGCATGTGCCTCTTTCTGTGGAATATGTACTCCCACATGGCAACCTCAAGCTACAGCAGGACCTCACCCGACACAGCTGGGAGAGTTGCACCACTGCACAAGGTTACACGGAGGGAGCTCCACCTTCTAGTGTGATACACAACCTCCCAAGACAGATGATGGTAAGATTTAGCAAAATAATTAGGACATTGGATTTTATTATTTTTGCTTTTAATATAATTTAAAAGTTATGTATCCTAATCTTTGAGAAGGCAATACTGATGAATTAACCCAAGGTCTTTCATTGAGCTTCCCACTCAGCCCTTTTAATTTTCTTATTTTGAGACAGGGTCCCACTAAGTCATTAAGTTTCTCAGGCTGGGCTTGAATTTATAATCATCCTGCCTCAGCTTCCCAAAGTACTGGGGTTACAGGCATCCACTGGCTTACACTTTGCTTTTTTTTTTTTTTTTAATGTATTTAGTACAGGGTCTACAGGGCCTCACTACACAGATCAGACTTGTAGTGATCCTTCCTGTTTCAGCCACCCAAGTGCTGGGATTACAGGTGCACACCACCATGCCCAGTCTCATTTGCAGTCTCAGTGTGCCCCGGGGGCATGGCCTGCATGCTGCTGCTGCCCTCTGCCTAAACTGCCACTTTAATCTGCTGAGTTATCTGCCTGGCCCATAAACTTTGTTTTTTAGTAATGGTTGTACCTTAACAAAGTGCGTGCAAACTTCATGAGTATTTATTCATAATCAGCTCCAGCAAGCAGTACAAGACTGATGTAGCACACCACTGGAAAGGTACTGCAAACACAAGATGGGGCACCTCATGAGGATGACTGGAGCTATTCTAGATGGAATAGCATCTGAGAAGATGATAGGTGAGTTGGTATCAATACCAGAAATAGCCAACAATGCAACATTCTGGGAAAACCCACCATGCCACAGAGGGAATAATGAGTACTCTGGGAGAGAGCACGCTTGCCCTGAGAAGTAGAAGGTCAGGCTGATGGAAGCCCTGTGGCAAGATGAGCATAGAGTGACAGCAGCTTATCAATCTTGTACAGTCTTATGGGACACTGTAAGGCACTGGACCTTGCATTCTGACTTTAACAGGAGTCTAGAATCTCGGTTACTGTGCCTGAGCTGTTTTTCATCACATGTCTCACTGAGAAATTTCAAGCACATCTATGTTTCAGATGCAACCTACTCACTGATGCCTGCCAAATCTATTCAGGCTACATCCTCTTCTTTTGGTCTGGTGGCATATCTCACCGGGATATCTCACAAATACAATGTAACCAATTAATTACATGATAACCCACAAGTTAAAAATTTCACCTCTCAACCTGAACACATTCCAAATGGATAGTGTTTATTCCTGACTAAACGTGTTCTTCTCTTTCCTATCAAGAGGCATCAGGGCTCAGCGGATTAAAGTGCCTGCAAGCAGGCACAGGAGCAAGGAGTTCAATCCCTGGGTCTGCTGTGCCGGCCCACCTCTGGGGTACAATGAGACGGCAACTGAAACTGGGCTTGGCGGTGTGTGCTTGTAATCTCAGCTCTTGGGAGGCTGTAAACAGTCGGATCATTATAAATCCAATTTAGTAGTGAGACCCTAAACACTCTGTAGACCTTTCCCTAAAAAATACAAAGAGGCACCATCTGCCCGAATGCCAAATCACAGAAACCTGGTAATGAACTTAGAAACTTTCCTGAACCACTACATCCAACTGGTTCCAGGAGCTGACGATTTACTGTCCTAAGTATCACAGAAATATTGCTCCCTCTTCTTCCAAACCTCACTGCCGCCACCTTATTTTAGCCTTCTGTCACTTTTCTGGACTTCTGCAACAGCATCCTACTTTATCTTCACACTCATCCATCAGATTTGTCTCACCCTGATTTGTCTTTCAACAATGTCTATTCAAGTAAGAAAGGTTACCTACACAGATAATCATGACAGACATCAAAGAGTCTTAGGCTTTCTAAGTATGGTTTCCTATAAAGCTAAAATATTATCCTTAAGGGTCTGCAAAAGTAATATGTAAAGCTTTAGGAACTATCCTTTGCCTACTTTCTTAGTTTTGCCTCTCGTTTCCCCTTAGTTATGCAGTTCCTGCACATCTGTGTCCTGCACATTATGTCAATGTCTAAAACAGTCTTTTCTTCCCTCATCGACCATTCATTCACACTTCAAAACTTCAGCTCAGGTAGCATCTTTTCTTAGAACTCTTCTCTGACCCCAAACAAACCAGGTACCACTTATCTTTACTCTCACATGTACATGCTTCAGTCAGTGCCCTTATCCAATTTACTGATCTTTTTCTTTGTTTCCTTTTTTTTTTTTTTTGAGACAGGGTCTCACTATGCAGTTCAGGCTGCCCTTGAACTTACTATGTAGCACAGGACGGCTTTGAATTTACACCTCAGCCTCCCAAGTGCCTACTAACTTGTAATTATTTACTTTTAGGATTTCTGTGTCCTTAAAGGTAAGAAATGGATCTGTAATTCCTACAAGTATCTTAGACATAGAGAACAGTAACTAGGAGATCTAGGCACTCCTAATATTTGTTGCAATCAATGGTATCTTAAATAGCTCTAAAGTACTACTTTCAGCTTAGACAGAAAGTATTGCACAATAACATTACGGTTGAGGATGTAAGGCTAATTTGAAGTGGTAAGAAAAACTTCAGGTTATCATAAAGTAAGGCTTATGCAGTCACAAAGAGTAGCAGGAACTATTGGAAAATGAGAGGGCTCCCACATCACTGCCTTAGGCTTTCACATGAAAAAATGACAAGTCTTATCACTCAAGAACCACTAAAGGGGAAAGTAAAATTTAACTCCTTTTTAAATATACAACAAGAGGACCAGGGATATAGCTCAGCAGCAAAAGCATCTGCCTAGCAAACACAAGGTCCTGAGTTTGATCCTCAGTACTGGAATCAAATAAATTTAAGAAACATGAAAATTCTAATCAATTCATAAATTAGTTTAGCAACAGGCAATTTAATCTGAGTAGAATCTGTACAGCCTCCTTCCTCCCATGTCTTATCTCTTTCCACCAAAGAACTGTGGGTGATCAGATCAATGAGAGAATAAGGCTTTGGAGAAGCTAACTGCCAGGACATGGAAATATACTTTTAAAATGCATTTTAAAAATAGCTTTCTAAAGGAGATACAAATAAATTCAATAGTCAAAAACAATGAAAGCCTAATCCAACGGCCGAGGTCTGGGCGACCCCAAGAGTTTCAAACATTCTACTTTGCAATTTCTTCAAAGAAACTGTGACCAACGTTCTCTTGGGTGAGGGGGGGGGGGAACCGTTAAAACCAGAAGAGGAGGAAGGGTTTGAAGACAAGTTGGAAGGAGGCAGAATGGCATAGGTTATCTGTCCTTCAAAATGACTTGAAAAGTGCAGTGATGAACAGCAGACAAAAACAAGCAAAATAACCTTTCAGAAGTTCTAAATCGTCCTAGAAACTCAAAAACTCTACTCCCATTTATAAGCTGAATATTTTTCTCCCAAGAATGTCACTGCCGTAAAAGAGGGATGTGAAGCCGCTGGCCACCCGAGCTGGGTGTGACCCACAGTTTCTCCACGAGCCAGACACGCCCTCACCAGATATCGTCCAATTCTCTTCTTTATATGCGTCTGTCCAGAGAGTCTAGATCTAACAGAAGACAGAGAAAAAACGGCTGGAAAACAGCTGAAAAACTTCACTGGGGGAAACTTACAAAAGGTACGCGCCTGTACAGAGCAGCGTAGCAGCTCAGTGTGGCCGTGAAAACCAAACCAAGCAGCTAACATCTGTAGGGAGGGATTAAGGGACCACTCTTCAGGGCCAAGGGCAGCGATCCTGGGGAGCTATGGACAGAGAAAGGGGTCCTTTCCCTCGGCTCCGCCCCGGGCCTCGATCTCCGGGGAGCCTACCGCGTAGAGGAGCACGACAGCGCCGGGACTGGCGGAGCTGGCGGAGGAGTGCGAGTTGGCGGGGCGCGGAGAGTCCATGGTACGTTTGCCGTCCCGGGCGGGGCCTGGGATCTTTTGCTACGCGGCGATGCAGCCGCTGGGGGCGGTTCTTCCGCGCGGGGAGGCCTGACCTCGCCCAAGGCGGCGGCACCCTTTACAGCCGCCACTCGGGACCCCGGGCGCCGCCATCTTAACCAGGACGGAAGCCGCGCGGGGCCCTGAGATGCGCGCTCGCGCGGAGCCGGAAACGGAAACTGCGAGGCTTGAGAGCCGCAGCCGGAGTAGTGAGTGGTTGCATGGCGCGGGACAGGGGTTCGAGGTCGGGTTGTGCGGCGCCTGTGGGTACTGAGAAGCTCTTGGACACCCTGTTGCAGACTCTGTACGATGTGGGTGAGTGAGATCCTGCGTCCTGGACTGGAGGCGAGGCCGCCTGGGAGCTGCTCCAAACGCCCAGAGGCCCTCGGGCTCGGGGGTCACGCCCCCACCCCACGCCCACCGCCCCGGCTGCCCTGTGGCGCGGTACCCGTGGTCACCTGGCCGCCTGGGCCCCGGGCCCCTGGCCAGTACCTTGGCCTTGCCAACCAACCCCCCCCCCCACACCCACACCCACACACCCTCAGCAGAGCTGGCCGACCTTTCGGTCTCCTTCGCTCATGTTAATAAGGGGAGAGGGGAAAAGATCGTCCTTCAGCAGAACGATCTTTCACCTTCTGAAGAGCTGATGTAGACCTTCATGTCTTGTAGTATCAAACTCGCTTCTTACATTTACGGTGATGCTGCACGTGCTACTTTGCTTTTATTTTAGAATGGTTGCTCAAAATTTTAAGCTTTCCTACACAGTAAGAATAACAGCTGAAAGGAGGAAGACTTTACAAACCTTACGTGCTTGTCACGGATTCACCCTGACTCTCAGAACAACTTTCTGATTTGTTCGTATAGATAACCATCATTAACCCATCATTGCAAATGTAGAAATGAACTCTAGATTTTTGAAAAGGTTGCTTTGGGCTACCTCGATGGTAACTTGGAAAGTTTAGGCTCCAGCCCTCACAGCGTAGCCTTGTGTCCTGTGCTATATTGCCTCTTCTTGACTTGCTATACTGACAGAGCATTTCGGTGCCCTTGAAATACTGGAGAATAGAAAAGACCTCATCAAGTCACTGATCTGGAGGAATTTAAACTCTACGGGAAGAGACTGCTCTGCAAAATCATACATACACTTTATGTCCACACAGGCTGCAAATCTTTGTCCGAGGAGCTCTGAAGGCCAGGAATGGATCTACTCATTTTAATATTTCTATTGCCAAACTTATTGTTGGCTTATAGTAACTGTTCACTGGGTAAAATACTGCTGTTTAGAGAGCTCTTGTGTTTGTACTATAGGTGAATAATGAGGCCTAGAATTTCGGGCAGTGCTTTTGGGTAATTGATCAGTTTGAGTACATGAAACAGGTGAATGGATCGTTAGTAGGAAAATAAAGGTATTCATATAAGGCCAATCATATTAGGGTTTCCTTAACTCATAACTGAAGGAACATTGGAAGAAAGTTACATATACGTACAACCTTGGGAAGCGTTGGAAAGAAATACTGGCTTCAGTGGCAGTTGTTTTTAATACAAAGCATGGGGCAGCTGATATTCTTAGTCCTGGGACTATTGCCCTCATGAAATTTTGAGGAAAGACCAAAGTGTAGACTGCAGTAATTTTGCTGATAAAGGCCAAAGACCTAAACGTTATGTAGGAGAAGATGGCTGCATTTTGGATTCTACAAGTTGTGGAAATATACCTTTACTCGAAGCAAAGCAAATATGTAATTTATTTCTTTGTGTGTACTTTTGGGTGCTCATAGCTATGGCATATCTGTAGTGCATGATTATAATTTGACATTGGTATGAGCTAAAGCTGAAAATACTTATTTTTCCTTTTTGTGTTTGAACAGGAGAGAAAGAAGATGAAGCAGAACAGAAGAAAATCCGAAAGAAGAGAGAAAATAGGAAGACAGATGGGGTTGCAGAGGCTGGGGCAGGAGAGAGTACTCTGCCTGGTTCTTTCACAAGAAACCAGAAGATGAGTGCTTCCAGCTTTTTCAGGGAACTCAGGGAAGAGTTGAACTGCGCTCCTGTGGTCACCTCACACAGTCCACCTTCTGGAGCCAAGGTCCCTGCTGCTACAGGATCACCTTCTACCCTACAGAACAGCAGGGACCAAGTGGAAGTTGTAGAATTTCACAGCAAAAAGAAAAAAAGAAAACTGAAGGAAGAGCAAGATGAGTGCATAAAGGTAATGCGCTGGTTAGTTTATGGATGGGTGTTGAGACCCTTGAAAAGTATCCTCATCAGAACAAGGCAGAGGCATTCATTCCTCATTATAGTTTGTGTCAAGTTGTCCCCCAAAGCCTCATGCAGTCACTGGGGCAAGCTTTTAGAATGTTTGATTAGTTCATGATCCAGTGCTGGGATTATGGGTGTGAAGTCCCCCCCCCCCCCATCACCTGCAGCCTGGCCCTATTGCACGGTACCCGCGGTCACCTGGCTGCCTGGGCTCCGGGACCCTGGCCAGTACCGTGGCCTTGCCAACCACTCCCCACCCACATGTACCCTCACCAGAGTTGGCTGACCTTTCAATCTCCTTCTCTTATCTTAGCCTGAATGCAATATAAGGAAGGGAAAGAGGCTTGTTCTCTGCTTCTAGTTCTCTTTGTTTGCTTTTGCTGTTTTCTGCCACTATGAGCTGCTCCCTTCTGCCATGTGCCACACTGCCTTGGAGCCAGTGAGTGTGGACTGAAACCTCCACCAATGGAGCTACATAAACCCGTGTAAGATATTTGGTCCCAGAAATAAGAGAAAAGTAACAAAGATGTCCCTATAAGTCTAGTCATCTATTTCCCTCTGCTACTTTTTTTTTTTAAGGTATTTTTAATATAGGGTCTATAGGATCTACAGGGTCTTACTACATAGAATGGACTCATAGTGACTCCCGTTTTTGAGCCTCCTATGTGCTGGGATTACAGGTGCGCACCACCACACCCAGTCTCAGTTGCCATCTCAGTGTGCCCCGCAGGTGAGGCCAGCACAGCAGGCCAGGGGATCAAACCCTTGGCTGCTGCACTCTGCCTAAGCAGATGTTTTAGTCCGCTGAGCTATCTGGCCAGCCCTCTCTGTGTCTTTTTTTTATTCATTTGATTTAGGGTTCACTCAATCCAGGATGATCTCAGAGGTCCTTATTGTATATATGCTCTCAAATTGTTCTTTTTGTTTTTTTTTTCCAAATAAGGTCACATTTGCGAGTTGTAGAAATTAGCACATGGTCATGTATTTTGGAAGCCTTATGCCACTCACTAAAAAAGAGAGTTGGCTTGCATTGTTCCCTAGGAATATATGAATGGCTTAATGTCCAGTTTTGGCATGTTCTTGTTGTTTGAGAAACATCTACTTGCTCCTCTAGAATGTAGTTTGCATTTCATGTCCAGCTCACTAATATCACTTCCTCAGATTATTAGGACAATCCATTTACATCTGCCTTTATTTTAGGATTTCAGGTCAGCTTCCCAAGTCTTGTACTGCAAATACTGGGGCTCTGGGATCTATTACATGTGAACCAAAAAATAGCCCTTGGGACAGCCAAGGGCTGGCCATCTCCTGTTACCCCCTGGACCCTACACATACTAGCATTTTCCAAAGTGCCATGATGTGAAAAGGTGGGGAAAACTGCTTCACAGTGTTAATTTTGGAGCATTGTGCCAGCAGGAAGCGTCTGGGCATCTCGCTTACGTCATGCACTCCCTTGGGCTCCCCTTTCTGGAAGGGCAGGTTTTCAATAAAGAAAAATAGAAAGGGTGAAAATAAAGTTAGTGTTGAATGAGTGCATTTCTGTTCTAGGTAATAGAACATCTGGGGCAGGCTGTCAAAGTGTCTTTTTCTTCCTGTTCCAAGTGAGCACTTTTCATCGTAGTTGAGTTTTCCCTGGAACATGGGCTTTTTCTGCATTTTGAATTTCCTGAGCCTAAAGAAAATTTCAATTTGTCCTTGATGCTCTGCCTGTTTCTGAAAAAAATATGCTTTGAAAATGTATGTATGTCTGGTTAAGGAGCCAGAGTGTGGACCACTCATAAGAAAACTTTGCGGTGTTGGCATTGCAGTGTGCTGGCTGCTGGGGTACCTCCAGGGGCAGGCATGCCAGATAAAGGGGGGGTGATTGGGGCTGATGAGAATATGGTACTGTGCGAAGGGATTGGAGAATGGGGAAGAGTATAATTGGTCCTTGTCAGAAAGTCCGTAAGGCATCGTAGGATAGTGTAGACAGGCCTGGTGCTGGGAGAAAAGTGTGATAACATAGTGGTCTCCACTGAATGATCTGGGAGTCTGCTGGTCCTCTTTAGAGGGAACATGAGAAAGGGAGAGGTGGTGGTGAGTTGGACAGCAGCCAGCTGACTGGTCCTGCCTGAACACAGAAGGTAACCTCCTTTGCCAGTGCTTTGTCGAACCATAAATTCTATGATGACACTGGGTTGTGCATTCTAACAGGTTGTTGTGAGCTTGTCTGAGAATGGGGCTACCATTTGTTTGTGTAGTATTTGACCCATGACAAATATTTAGCCTACAGATGGTGAACTCCTACAGATGATCATATCTCACTGTTTGTTGTTTTTTGTTTTGTTTTGTATTTAGGACAGGGTGTACAGGGTTTCACTGTGTAGATCAGACTCGTAGTGATCCTCCTGTTTACAGCCTCCCAAGTGCTGGGATTACAGGCGCATATCTCACTTTTAATGCAGCATCTATAGAAATGACTTCACAAAAATACTAGGTAGAGTTACCTGTTTTTTGTCTACTTCACTGGTAATTTGTCTGTCATTTTCCAGTCCTTGGAAACACTGCAGTAAACAAGTGTAGTTTTCTGTCCTTGTGGAGCGTACATTTCCATCTACTAGGAAGACAGGCAAAGTCCCAGATAAATTATAGTTACACTGTAAAGGAAACAGATGGGGTTCTGAGAGTAACAGTAGAACCTGCTCTTTAGCAGGTGGTCGATGACGTCTCTGAGGAGGTCTTGCTCAGGCAAATGCTGAGTTTAATGGTACTAGAAAGAGGCAGGGAAGGGTGACACAGGCAGGGGCCAACAGTCTTCCCAGCAGGGTGTTGAGGAAGACCAGCAGGAGGGGCAGTGGCAATGTGAGCTGACATAGGCAAGGGCAGCCCTCAGCAGATCTGAAAGTGGTGAGGTCTTCCAGCTGTAAAGCATGTGAGAAGGCACAGAGAATTTTAAGTGAGGGCAGGAAGTGGTCTGATTTATCTTTTTGAAAGAATTAGGTTGTAGGTATGCAATGGCAAGAAGGATGAGGGGACCCAGAGTGGTGGTGCACCCCTGTAGTCGAGCACTCAAGACTTTGAAGCAGAAGGATTGCCACAATTTGAGTCCAGCCTGGACTACACAGTGAGTTCAAGGCCATTCTAACCTATATAGTGAGATCCTGTCTTAAGAAAAGAGACAAGTGGGCTGAGTGAAGGCTTGGTGCAGTGGTCTAGATGTAAACTGGGGTAGCCCGGACTTGAATGCGTAAGCTCACTCCTTACCAGGTGCAGGATAACCTGGGAGAAAGAACACTTGTGTGTGCCACCTCTGTCCCTCCCAGCCCCCATTACAGTACTGCAAATTGAACTGAGCTATGTCCCCAGCTGTTTTAGCTTTATTTATTTATTTATATTTTATTAATTTATTTATTTATTGGTGGTACCAGGGATCGAACTCAGGACCTTATGCTTGCCAGGCAAGCACTTACTCCACTGAGCTATCTTCCTAGCCCTTATTTTAGCTTTATTTTGAGACAGGCTCTCACCAAGTTGACTGGGCTGGGCTTGAACTCAGGCCTGGCTCATTCTTAAGTTCTTTAAGCAATTAAGTGTGAGGTATAGCCTAAGGTGACCCTAATGTTCCCTGGCCCTTGGGGCTTTCAGTGTCTCCTCCCTATCCCCAGCATTGCTCATCTTAGCATACCTCCTTCACTGCCTGCTCTAGGAACCTTCAGCTCCTTCAGTGTCTAAATTAAAAGGGACAAGAAGTATATTCTGTAATGGGAAGAATAGAATGGTATGCTGCAGGCCTCAAAGGGCTTCTGTGTCCTGGACTGAGCGTGGAGGTGGCTTCTAGTGCAGGAGCTGCTGCTGTATGGGGGTTCCTGCTGCATGCCCAGAGTGGTTATCCATACCCGATAACCCACCCAGCATCTCACTGAAGCCTCACCATTCCTGGAGCTGGGTGCAGGATAGGAAAGGTTACTTGCTTACAGTTAAACATCAGCCCCACAGCACAGTACTTGCTACTCAAAACGCTCAGTGCCACAAACCACCTTGGTTGTTTTCTCTTATAAGATGGTGCAAATTCATTTGACAGAAAAACCTGATGAGGCTTTTTTGTTCATCACCTTAGAGGAAAATATTCATGGAAATTACTGCAGAAATATCCATGCATGCATTTGTGGGTTGCTGGCTTACACCCTATTAACATGGCATATAATAATCACTCTCCTCAGAGTGCTGCCATTGTGAAAGTGTGAAGATGTCTGGAAAGCTTGAAGCTGAACCCTAACCCTAGGCATCCACATAAAGGGTGGTGGGTCTGAAATAAGTGCCGACTTATTTATGTTCAGTGTAACCTCGAGCATTCTGACTTTAAGGTTGTCTACTTAACAGCTCCTTGGAAGTCAGAGGTAGCCCCTTTGTGCTTTGAGTAAAAAAGGGTATGGAACCAGAGTGATCACCAGGTATGACGTCTCCTCCGCATGGCTGTCGATAGCACTGACTGGGTGCAGGTAGTGATGCTGTCCTCACCCCACAGTGCCCCAGGGTCGCCCCTCTCTGTACCACACTGCTGGTTGGGAATTAGAGCCAACATCAGATCAGTGTTAGGAAGGAAGTATAGTAGTTGAGGTAATTTATACTCACCAAGGTGTGGGCAAACTTTAATATTCCTAGAATTGCCTATATATTTTTTTAAAAAGGTGTTTAAGTTGGCTACTTTCATTAGAGACCAATTTGACGTGTAATTAATAGATTAAAGAAAAATCCAAGCTGTGGAGACAAAAAAAGATGCTCTTGATCAGCAGGTCAGCCCATAAACACATTTGCCCGATTCTGGAGGCCTTCATCCCTCCCCTCTTAGCTTTCTCCCAAAGCTCTCTTTTTATAGCTTTCCTCCTTTTTCTTTGCCTAACATATAAGTTGTCCAAATCTCCCAGCATTTCTCTCTCTTGTATGGGACGGAGTGGCAAAAGGAGTTGGGAATAGGTTAGGACAGAGATGGCGAACCTTACAGAGCTTGAGTGCCACACTGCAACCCAAGCCCACTTAGCATAAAATGCCAACACTGCACTTAGACTTGAATGCCGAGGTTTTAGGTTAGAAAAACCTCCTCAGCCCTGGGATTACAGGCATGCACCACCATGCCAGGTCTCAGTGGCTAGCTCAGCGTGCCCAGGGGCAGGGCCAGCACGGCATGCAGTGCAAGGGGTCAAACCCTGGTACCTGCAATTACCTAAGCAGGTGCATAGTCTACTGAACTGTCTTACCGACCCTCACTACGCAGCTTGATTTGTAGTGATCTTCCTGTTTTCAGCCTCCCTAGTACTGGGATTACAAGTGTGTGCCACCATGCCTGGTCTTAACATCTTTTGTCTTAAAAGAAAAAACACAAAAACATGTGTGCCATAGGTTCACCACTGCTGGGTTAGGCTGTTGTTTACATCTCAGTGATTTAAGGGGCTGGGGAGATGGCTCAGTAGAATAAGCACTTGCCTGGCAAGTGCAGTGACCTGAGTTCAATCCCTGGTTCCACCAAAAAAAAAAAAAGAGTCCAGGGCTTACCTGGGCTACAAAGTGAGTTCAAGTCCATCCTGAATTACAGGCCAAGACCCTGTCTAATCAGTGATTTAAAAGGTAAGAGTTCTTATCTTTTAAAGATGTGTGTCTGCCTCATCTCTTGCCCTGGGGACCACAATGATGGATGTCAGTATCTGGTACCACCCCCCATTTTCTTCACTCAATACTGAATGGCTCTTAAGAGATCCTTGTAGGAGACAGCTGCCCCCACTGCTCACATTCCTTGCTCAGAGGCCTGGCCTAATACCAAGCAGGTAGGGAAGTCACTTCCAGCGTTGACGGTAATGCCTCTCACTGTACTTTCTAAAGTGGGGAGTGTATCGTGAAACAGACTGATAAAGACATACACGCGAGTATATCACGCATCAGACTGAAGTGATGTTAAAACTATCATTAAAAGTAAGGGGCCGGGGAGATGGAATAAGCACTTCCCTGGCAAGCACAAGGGCCTGAGTTCAATCCCTGGTTCCGCCAAAAAGTAAGAGCCCAGTGTAATCCCAGGACTCTGGGAGGCTAATGCAGGAAGCACACCAAGTTTGAGCCCAGCCTAAGCAACTTAGCAAGACCCAGCCTGGAGGCTGATTTGAAACTCAGTGTGAAGGCCCTGAGTTCAAACCCTAGGATAACAATAGTAAAAAAGTTAGACAGTAATGAAGTGGTGCTAATGGACAGCATCTACAAAGTAATTTGCCAAGATTTATTCCCCTGGAAAAGTGTCATATACAGAGAACTAGACCTCAGATCCTTTCACAGAAACATGTCAACAGCTACAGAATTTAGGATTTTTCTGGCAAAATATAAGGGATGTAGACATGAAGGTGTCTGTGTCCAGGCCAGATAAACGCTCCCACCCTCAGGGCCTGCTCTGAGATGCAGGGACTGGGCATGCCAGGGGGCTTATGTTGGAGAAAGCAGAGACTCTCAGGCTGGCCTCTGCCCCTTCTTCTGAGAGCCAGTAACCCCTCAGGGCCCAGGGGTCTCTAGCTGTCACAAGAATGTGACCCCAGTGGTTGTTCCTTTATAAATGGTTCTATTCTTATGCCAGTGTCCTGCTCACATACCAGCCAGGAACATCTATGTTGCCCCCAGTATTGCCAGAAACGGAATGTGCCTGAAAGAAAGTTCAACTCCAAAGGGAATAGTTAGGCAGTTCCAGGGTTTTGGAGATCCGCAAACATAAACAGGGATTATGTTTTGATTTTTTTAACATTTGTATTGTGAAGGGTTAGAGATGTGATCCTGATATTAGTAAAATTCAATCCTTTAAAAGTGACTTATTCGAATAGACCCAGAGCGCAGGCCGGGTTTGTGAGTGAGATGACCCGGGGCCCTCCGGATCCTGAATAGACCCAGAGCGCAGGCCCAGTGTGTGAGTGAGACGACTGAGGGCCCCCGGATCCTGAATAGACCCAGAGCACAGGCCCAGAGAGTGAAAGAGACTGCTCGGGGCCACTGGATCCTGAATAGACCCAGAGCGCAGACCCGGCGCGTGAGTGAAACGACCCGGGCCCGCTGGATCCTGAATAGACCCAGAGCCCAGGCCCGGCATGTGAGTGAGACCACCCAGGGCCCGCGGA
>NDGN011408930.1:0-24457 GCA_002564285.1 Tympanoctomys barrerae
GTGCTTTGAGCTCTGCTGTGACCACCAATGGCAGGTCCTTAAGTGCAGGGCACCCAGGCAAGCACCTCTAAGTACCTCTAGGTCCCCCTTCTGCCTCCTGAGCTCACTCTCCAGCCTGGAGCTGGTCCTCAGACCTCACCCTGACTTCTCTAGCTTTGCCCTTCGTGGTTCCAGATGGCTTTCCAGATGCCACTCAGACCTCGGCGGCCCCAGCCCCCTGTGCAGAAAAGACTGGACGTGGCATTCACCCCAGTGGCTAGGAGGCCCTGTCTAGGCTGGGGGTGCATGTGACTGTTGACAACTTTGTTTCTGAGCTCACTAATTTTTTTTTAAATTTATTTACTTATTTATTGGCAGAACCAGGAATTGAACTGAGACCCTTGCGCTTTGCCAGGGAAGGCTTATTCCACTGAGCCATCTCCCCAGCCCCTATGAGCTCACTAATTTTTAAAAAGTACTAATATCTTTTACTTTGGAAATGGCAAAACATCACAAATTTATTTCACTTAGTGTTTTGAAGACAGGGTCTTGCTATGTAGTTCAGGTGGCCTTGAGCTCACTTTGTAACCTCGGCTGGTCTTGAACTCGCAGTGATCCCTGCTGCCTCAGCCTCACCAGTGCTGGGATTGCAGACATGGGCCACTATGTCTGGCTGTAATAGCAAATTTAAAAAGCAATTTTCAGAAAGCAATTTTCTTCCTTCCCTGGGGGAAAAGCCAACATGCAGCCGCAGAGGCAGATCGGGGCCCCATGCCTCTTTCCCCTTCCCCGTCACATCCGGGCCTCTCATCCCCTGGGCTCCTCCTTGGCCCTTTTTCCTTACAGGTGTTACACTGGGTCCTTCCCCGTGCTTTGAGCTCTGCTGTGACCACCAATGGCAGGTCCTTAAGTGCAGGGCACCCAGGCAAGCTCCTCTAAGTCCCACCCCACCTGGGCTACCTGCCCCTCCACTCTCCACCTCCTCTAGCCCTGGATCAACTCTAACACTACTCCTACTTTCAGTCCCTCATGCCCTACTCCACTGGGTCCCCCCACACTGTGACTGTCCCCTCACTCCCAGATAGAGGGCCCTGGAGGATAGGGAGGAGGAGAGGCAAAGCTGAAGCCCGGGCTGAGAGGCAGGTGTAGAACAGGAGCATCACAGGGGTCACCGGAGCAACAGAAGCTGAAGCGTAGAGTCTAGGGGCCATGTGCCAGAGCCAGCAGGGCTTGGCCAGGCCCACGGCCAAGGAGGCAGAGGGCAGATGAAGGAGAGACAGATGGCTCTGTAGGTCTCTTCAGCAGACCTTCTCTGTCTTTGTGGCTCAGGGGATCGCAGGCTAGACTGTGGCCAAAGTGGGGAGTTTCTCTTCTCTAGTGGTCAGAGATGCCCAGCAAATGCCAGACATCCTCACAGACTGCTCAGATGCAGGGTGTGATGTCCAAGCCAAGATCTAAGGAAACGTGACCAGAGGCGGGGACAGTGCACCTCCACTAAGCCCGTGTGGACTGGCCCCGGGAGGAGGCCAGTGCACGGAGACAGCGAGGGCTGGTGACCCAAGCCGGGTTCCCTCTCTCCAGATCGTGACGATCCACCAGGAACCCTTCGTATATGTCAAGCCCACGCTGAGCGACGGGACGTGCAAGGAAGAGTTCACTGTCAATGGGGACCCGGTCAAGAAGGTGATCTGCACGGGTCCCAATGACACCTCGCCAGGCAGCCGTGAGTGTGGGGGCGGGAGAGTAGGGGTTAGGGAGAGCTGGGAGGTGTGAAGAGGCGAGGCGCCCGCAGGGCGACCAGGAGCTTGAAGTGGTTCCACCCGCTCACCCCACCCGCAGCGCGCCACACCGTTCCTCAGTGCTGCTATGGCTTCTGCATCGACCTGCTCATCAAGCTTGCACGGACCATGAACTTCACCTACGAAGTGCACCTGGTTGCTGACGGCAAGTTCGGCACCCAGGAACGGGTAGGTGGGGCTTGTGGGCGGGGCTTGGAGCCTGAGGGGACGGGCTGGGGCAAGGCTCTAGTGGGAGGGGCCTTGGCTGGCCCTGGAAGGAGGGACCTGGTCGTGGGCGGGGCCTTCGCGTCTAGGGTGGGCTGGCCGAGACTTGGGAGTTGGGCGAGGTCTGTACCAGGATGCACCAGGGCTTGTGGCAGACCCCACGGTAGTCTCGTCGCTCGCTGTACAGGTGAACAACAGCAACAAGAAGGAGTGGAACGGGATGATGGGCGAGCTGCTCAGTGGGCAGGCGGACATGATCGTGGCACCACTGACCATCAACAACGAGCGTGCACAGTACATCGAATTCTCCAAGCCCTTCAAATACCAGGGCTTGACCATTCTGGTTAAGAAGGTGGGCAGGGGCCCAGCGGGTGGCTCAGGGTCCTGAAGGGCCCTGGCGGTGCTGACCACCCGTCCTCCTGCAGGAGATCCCGCGCAGCACACTGGACTCGTTCATGCAACCATTTCAGAGCACACTGTGGCTGCTGGTGGGGCTGTCGGTGCATGTGGTGGCTGTGATGCTGTACCTGCTGGACCGCTTCAGGTGAGTGCCCCGTGGGAGCTGGCCACAGCAGGCCAGGGTGTGTGGAGTGGGGCAGGAGTGGGCCAGGCCATCTCTCCCGCCCGCCCTTTGTGCCCCGCAGCCCCTTTGGCCGGTTCAAAGTGAATAGTGAGGAAGAGGAAGAGGATGCGCTCACCCTGTCCTCTGCCATGTGGTTCTCCTGGGGCGTCCTGCTCAACTCTGGCATTGGGGAAGGTGAGGCTGCGCCCGGCCTGCCCACTCTGGCTCTGTGCTCAGGGAGCTCACCCGACCCGTTCCACAGGTGCCCCTCGGAGCTTCTCAGCGCGCATCCTGGGCATGGTGTGGGCTGGCTTCGCCATGATCATTGTGGCTTCCTATACTGCCAACCTGGCAGCTTTCCTGGTGCTAGACCGGCCCGAGGAGCGGATCACAGGCATCAATGACCCACGGGTGAGGCCTGGCCCGGCTCAGGGGGCACTGTGGGGCTGCAGAGGTGTGTCTCGGTGGGGCCTGGGGAGCAGCCTCGAGCCCTGCCCTGCCCCGCAGCTGAGGAACCCCTCGGACAAGTTCATCTACGCCACTGTGAAGCAGAGCTCCGTGGACATCTACTTCCGGCGGCAGGTGGAGCTCAGTACCATGTACCGGCACATGGAGAAGCACAACTACGAGAGTGCGGCCGAGGCCATCCAGGCAGTGCGGGACAAGTGAGGCCGGCTCCAGGGTGCCGTGGGGGAGGGGCACGCGAGCACCAGCCACAGGGAGGTGGTGGGAGTGGGGCTCCCCGTGACCCTGCTTCTGCTGGCAGCAAGCTCCATGCCTTCATCTGGGACTCGGCGGTGCTGGAGTTCGAGGCTTCGCAGAAGTGTGACCTGGTGACCACAGGCGAGCTCTTCTTCCGCTCTGGCTTTGGCATCGGCATGCGCAAGGACAGCCCCTGGAAGCAGAATGTCTCCCTGTCCATCCTCAAGTGAGTCCAGCATGCCTCAGTGCCCTCACCACCCTCACCGTCTCCAGGAGCCTCCCATTAGAGGGGCCGTTCTTCCCAGCACCCAGTGTGGCAAGGCATCCCAGATTCAGCCCCAGCTAGACAGGCTGTGTGTACTGTGTACCACCCACCTAGGCCTTGTCCCCAGCCTAGCTTCCTGGAATGCCCCACCCACTGACGGCTTTACTCAATCTGGGCACAGTCCCATCAGGCAGTGTCACAGTCCCCCTGGGGCTTACCTACTCTGTTCCCCAGGTCCCATGAGAACGGCTTCATGGAAGACCTGGACAAGACGTGGGTCCGGTACCAGGAATGTGACTCACGCAGCAACGCTCCTGCAACCCTTACTTTCGAGAACATGGCAGGTGGGGCCCCCATTCTCCTCCCGGGCTGTGCTGGAACGGGCGGGCTTCTCAGCCAGCAGCTGAGGCTCTGGCCCGCACACAGGGGTCTTTATGCTGGTGGCTGGGGGCATCGTGGCTGGCATCTTCCTGATTTTCATTGAGATCGCCTACAAGCGCCACAAGGATGCGCGCCGCAAGCAGATGCAGCTGGCCTTCGCAGCAGTGAACGTGTGGAGGAAAAACCTACAGGTAGGGCAGGCCACCCTGTGAGGCCTGTCGCCCAGGCCTGGCCTGGCCATGGCTAATCCCCGCGCCGCAGGCCTTGGCACTGGCTCTGGCTCCTGTGGGCAGGACTGGAGCTAGGAACCATGGCTGGGGGCAGTGGTGAGTGCTCCCAGGACATGGGGGCAGCGCTGGGGTGGGCTGCCTGCTGGTGCGTGCCCACTGCCAAGCCACACACCCCACCTGGAGCCTCCACCTGGCCCCTCTGTCTCCAGAGTCGCCCACCGGTGCCCATCCCATAGGAAGGCAAGCAGGCAGGGTAAGACAGGGACCCACCTGTGTGTAGCACGTGAGTCCCAATGCAACTAGCCCTCTGACATTGTCCAGGGACCCTTTCCTGCTGCGCCCCTTTGCTCTGTGACTTCAATCCAAGGCAGCCGCCCTCCCCCGCCTGAAGCCCCACGGTGCATCCATGGGGATTTGCAGACAGCTGGGCCAAGGCTGCATGCAGGTCGGTCACAGCCCATGGGGGTCGGGATGGGATGCTAGTGAGGCCCGTGAGGCCTGGGGCTGCCGGCCATCTTGCAAATTCTTGTTCGCTCCTCTCTTTTCTTTCTCTGGTGCCTTCCTGGAGCTGTGTCCCAAGATGAAGCTGGCATTGCAGTGAGGGCTGTGGGGTTCTGGGCTGCTGGGTTCCCCTCACCTCTCATCTGCCTACTCTTCCTCTTGGCCCATGGGTCCCTTGGGGACCTGGCCACTGCCCCCACTGGAGGCATAGAGCTACACTGACCATCAGACTCAAGGCCGGTGTCCAGGCAGCTGCCTCTGTCTCTCACTCCAGTTCCATCTCAAGCCCTGCCTTGGGCCCTCGGCCCCTTCCTCCATCTTGATGTGTTTCCCTTGGGGTCGGCTCCTCCGATCCTTGAGGGGCTTTTACTCCTCGAGCTTCCAGGAGCCGGGTGGACTCCCAGAAGGAGAGTGGCCGGGCCCCCAGCCCAGCCCCAGCAAGAGCAAGGCCAGGCCAAGCCCTCAGGCAGGAGAAGAGGCCACCCTCGAGAGTCTGGCTGTCAGCACCTCTGCCCAGCACAGGGAGGCAGGCAGAAGTGAGGGCCTGAGTGGCGGCCAGGCCAGGCAGTGGCCCCCAAGGAGCAGGCAAGGGCAGGTGTGGCCGCCACCCTTAGCCATCTAATCACTTATACATATTCATTTTAGGATAGAAAGAGTGGTAGAGCAGAGCCCGACCCTAAAAAGAAAGCCACATTTAGGGCTATCACCTCCACCCTGGCCTCCAGCTTCAAGAGACGTAGGTCCTCCAAAGACACGGTAAGGGGGAGAGCACCCCAGTCCCGCGTCTCCAACTCCTCCCTCGCCCCCGTGTCTGTCTCCCTCTTCCTCGCCATCCCACCCCTGTGCCCGCCTCCTGCCCTGGCCATCTGTGCCTCTGCCTCCAGTAGCCCCTGCCCCTGTCACCCTGTACCCCACCCCATACCCACAGGCCAGCCAGTGCTGACCTCCAGATCCTACACCTCTCCTGGCCCTCACTGGCCCTCAGCCCACCCATGTGTCTCCACGTTAGTCTGCGCCCCCATGCCATGACCCACACACCATCTTGAAGCCGTCTCATGTCGTTGGTCAGCCAGCCAGCCTCGCCACCTCCCTGAGCCCTGCCCAGGCCCAGGAGCCCAGAGCAGCTCTGTCTCAGTTGCCCTCGTACCAGGCGGCCACACCACTGCTGTACTGTCCCTGTTTCTCTCACCTCTCCCAAAGGGGCTGCTGCCCACACTCCTGCCTTGTGGTGGCCTTGGAGGGGGTGGCTGTGATGTCCCATCCCGCCCGTCTGTCTGGCCACTGGCCCTGCCCCGGACACCTGTCTCACCTGTCTCACCAGAGCCATGTGTGTTGCATCTTCCATGTGGTCTCTGTGGGCCGGGGGCTGGGGGCCGGGGCCGGGGCCATCTGGGTGGACGGCTGGGACCTCGTGGCCCCTGGCCACAGCATAGTGTCCGTGGGGGACGGGGTGGGACCAGGGGTCCCTGCTAGAGTGATAGTCTCTGAGAATCTGAGAGCAGGCAGGCAGGGGCAGCCCTGCCAGCCTAGGCCAGCAGAGCCTAGGGCAGTACCAAGGTTCCAGAGGGGGCCCAGAATGGGGATCCCCAGACAGGTACCTCAGCTCTGACCTCAGCACCTCCACGGGGCACTCAGAATCTGGCCTTCTGCCTGCTGAGCCAGGACCCCATCTCCTGCTTGGCACAGCTTGTCACTGCACTGGAGCATACCCCCAGACCTAGGGCCCCCAGAAGGCCCTTTCCTTGCTAGAGGTACCCTGGAGCCAGGCAGCCACCCACAGTCCGGCCCACAGGGAGTCCCCAGCCCTTGGGCAGTGCCATCCCAAAGGGGAATATACACCAGGGAGGAACTGCCATGTGCAGCCCCCATCCTCTCCCTGCACAAGAAGAAGGGCAAACCTCTGGGACATAGGCAGGACTTGGCACAGAGCACTCCAAGTCCAGAGCAAGGCCATCAGGGTGCCCCCAAGAGGGACCCTGGATGCCTGCCTGCTCAGCTCCAGTGGGAGGAGGCAAGTGAGGGAGAGAGGTAGCCAAGGGCTCCAGGAGCTGGTGGCAGGAGAGTTCCCAGGACCGGCCTGATTGGTCTGAGCCTAGAGTTCCACCAGGAGGCACAGGGTATTAGAAAAGAGCAGAGACAAAGGACTGTGGGTTGGGCAGCCAGGGGAGGAGGATGTCTCCTGGCAGACAGGAGAAGCAGTGCTTTGGGGGACAAGGCATCTGGGGGACACAGAAGTTGGGCAGTGATGGGCCACTTTCAGCAGGTGGCCCCCAGGTCTGGGTCCTGCCTGCTGCTGACGCAGCTGCAGCTCAGGATGTCCTGGGGACATACTCCCAGTGCAGTCCTCCAGGACCAGTGGCACCTGGAGAAGGTCTCCACCCTGCAGGGCTGACTGTGGGGCGCCTTGCCACTGGGCTGTGGGTGGGGGAGGGCAGCCCAGCTCCCACCTGGCTGGGCACCTGTTCAGAGGGAGGCCTGGGGAGGGGGGGCTCCTCTGGGTGGGGTGGGGTTGGTCCCGCTGCTGAGATCCTCTGCCCCTGTCCTGTGGCTGGTCCGGGCCAGGGCGGCACTGGGCACTCAGGGCTGGGATCCCTGGCAGCCAGCGGGGCCAGCGGGTATTGATTGTTGGTTCTTATTTATAGAGCACCGGGGGTGGACGCGGCGCTTTGCAAAACCAAAAAGACACAGTGCTGCCGCGACGCGCTGTTGAGAGGGAGGAGGGCCCGCTGCAGCTGTGTTCGCGTCATAGGGAGGGCTGAGACGCCCGCCCGCCGCCCTCCTCTGCCCCCACCCCCCGCAGACAGACAGACAGACGCCCGGGACAGCGCCCGGCCCACGCAGAGCCCCCGAGCACGACGGGTCGGGGAGGAGCGCCCCCAGCCTCCCCGAGGCTGCGCCTGCCCGCCCGCCGGTCGCCGGCTGGCCGGTCCACCCTGTCCCGGCCCCGCAAGTGCCCCCAGCGTCGGGGCTAACGGGCCGCCTTGTCTGTGTATTTCTATTTTGCAGCAGTACCAACCCACTGATATCACGGGCCCGCTCAACCTCTCAGATCCCTCGGTCAGCACCGTGGTGTGAGGCCCCCGGAGGCGCCCACCTGCCCAGTTAGCCCGGCCAAGGACACTGATGAGTCCTGCTGCTCGGGAAGGCCTGAGGGAAACCCACCCGCCCCAGAGACTGCCCACCCTGGGCCTCCTGTCCGCCCACCTGCCCTGCTGCCTGGCAGGCAGCTCCTGCTGGACCAAGGTGCGGACCGGAGCGGCTGAGGACGGGCCAGAGCTGAGCCGGCTGGGCAGGGAGGGCCACAGGGCGCTCCGGCAGAGGCAGGGCCCTGGGGTCTCTGAGCAGTGACCCTGGGCAGAGGGGCTCGGAACAGAGCTGGCAGCCCCATCCGGCCACTATCCCAAGCTACGGTGGGGGCCCATGGCGCCGGCGGGCAGGCACGTTCCTCCAGCGCCTGCAGCCTGAGCTCTACCCTCTCCTCTTCTTGCTGCACTCCTATCCCGTACCCCTTCTCCCCGACCCCGTCTGCTGGGCTGCTCCTGCCAGTCCCCACAGCTGCCTGACTCCGCCAGCTGGCAGCACTTCCGGGGGCGCTCAAGGTCCCCAACGCCTACGCCTCCTTCAGATTCCGAGTGGGCGGAGCCTTTTCGCCTGCAGCTAGCGCGGACTTCAGGCTCCTGCTCTGGACTGTCTCAACCCTGCCCCGCACCTTGGGCGCAGAGGAGCGCCGCTCCCCTTAGCCTTGGGCGTGTCAACTGCGGCCACCAGGTGCAGGCCCAGCTCTCCTGGTCCGAGTGCGCGCCTTCCCCTTGGCCTGTGCGCAGTAGTGCTCTGCCCCCTTCCGGCCCGGCACGCCCCGCCCCCGCCCCGTGTGCAGTGGTCATGCCTGAAGGAATGTCACGACATTTTCAGTCTGTGTCCTTGTTTTGCCAGAGGAGTGTGAAGGGAGGGCGGGGGTGGGGTGAGTGTGCTCCGGGACGCTCAGACCTTAGCAGGTGGGGCCACCTCGCTCTCTGGCTCCGAGCAGCAGCAGGCGGGCCCAGCGGGGTCCGGGGGTCGCGGCGGGCGGCGGGCGGCCAAGTGGTGGCGGCGACGGCGGCGCGCGCGGCAGGCAGTGATTACGGAGCCTAACACTAGGCAGGTGGCCAGGCTGGCGAGAAAGGTGATAGGCCCGAGCGCGTAGATCACAACCAGGTCCCTCACGGAGAGGCTCTTTGCGCAGTGTCGGAAGGCATCGTCAGAGAAAACAGTCAGAGGGGTGAGCGTCAGACGCCCGGGAGACATGCAGAGCAGGGGCTCGGCCTCTGTGGGAGCGGGGACTTTCGTCAGGTGGAGGCCCCAGCCGCCCAGCTTGGCCTTCCCAATTCGGCGCCGCTCACCTGAAGCGCGCGGGTGCCCCCGCAGCCAGACGCAGAGCGGGCGCAGGGCGCAGCCGCAGGCCCAGGGGTTGCCGCTCAGGCTAAGCGCGTCGAGGGCCGGCAGGCGAGCGAGCAGGCCGGGCTCCAGCGCCGACAGGGCGTTATCCTGCAAGCTGAGCGCGCGCAACCCAGGGAGCGCGCCCAGCGCCGCCGGCTCCAGCTGCGCTAGGCGGTTTCTGGCCAGCGATAGGGAACGCAGCGCGCGCAGCGGGGTGAAGGTTCCAGGCTCCAGCGTCTCCAGCTGGTTGGCGCTCAGGTCGAGAAGCTGCAAGGCGCCGAGGCCCCAGAAGGCCCGGGCGTGCATGGAGCGCAGCCCATTCTCGCTGAGGTCCAGGAGGTACAGGGTGCACGCGCCCTCGAAGGCGGAGGGAGGCAGCGTACACAAGCGATTGTGGTCAAGCAGCAGCGTATGCATGCGCCGGCTCAGGCCCACGGGCACAGAAAGCAGTGCCAGGGCAGAGCAGTTGGCCTGGCCGCCCGCAAAGCAGGCACATGCCTCTGGGCATTCGGGAGCGCCAGGGGGCTCCGAAGGCGCAACTGCAGTGGGCACTGAGGCCCAGGCTGGCCTTAGCGACACTAGCAGTACCAGCAACAGTTTCCTCAGAGGCCCAGATAAAAAATAGAGGCCCCGCACTGGGGCGGCTCTGGGACCCAAGGTAGGCTCCCTGCTGCCTGTGTGTCCTTGGAGCCCAGGCATCCCGGACACGTCCTCTCTGTGGTGCATGCACAAACACTGACTGTCCAGCCTGATACCTGCTGTTCCTGTCCCACGGCTGGTCAGGGCGGGGGCCAGGCATACAGCCAATACTCAGCACTGCCAGCCACCTGGCCCAGAATGCCAGGCCTGTGGTGGTTTCTCTTGGGAGGCTGGAGCAGCAGGATCATGCTTACCTGAGTCCTCAGCAAGGACCACAACATGCAAGCAACTGTGGACTGCACACACCAAATCCAGCTCCACTTGGGCTGGGTGAAGGGACCCCACTTGGGGAGTGTGCTGGTCCCCTTCTGTGGTGAGTGGCAGGAGTGCCTGACTAGCCTGAGCTGGGGGCACAGGCCTTGGAGTATTGCAGGGACAGTGCAGTGGGAAAGTGTCTCCCACTCCGAAACCTGCAGGGTACAGTGAGTGGGAGGGGACATGAGCCTGGGTGCTCCTGTCCAGTGCTTTACTCTTGGAGGATTTTTTTTTTTCCTGGCTGGCTCAGAATGCCTTCAGGGCAGGTTTGGCTGGCTTGAGTTCTGGGGACAGAACCCCAGCAACCTGAGGCTGACTGCTTTGTTGAAGCAGCCACTTAAAGAACTGAGCTAAGGGGCGACCCCCAGTGCTTTACTCTTGAGTTGGCAACTGCAGGTCCTGTGTGAGATGTGACGGGGCCTAGGGAGGAGCAGGACTCTCCAGGCAAGTGTGACCCCCCAGGGCGTGGTTTCCTGCTTGGGGAGGGGCGCCCACCACCCATGTGCCTCAAGGGGTCATGTCACTTGCAAGGAGGACACCCTCAACCAACCACTAAATAGTTTTTTAATTCCCTTGCCCAGCACTCTGCCCTACGTGGGCAGTAGGGGTGGCTCCTCTAGAGCATCGTCCTCCAGGGACTGCATTGTGGGGATCTCCAGGTCAAGGCGGGACTCCATGTGCACGTCCATGCAGTCCTCGTGGGCCCCGTAGTGCTCCACCAACCTGCATGACAGCACAGGCTGGCAGGGCCTTGGGGACAGTGCTCTCAGTGCCACGGTGAGTGGCCTTCCCAGTGGTGGCATGAAGGGGACCCCACACCCCTACTCACCTGCTATCTATGTGTCTGTGGCAGGTCTCACTGGAGGACAAAGGTAGGCGTAACTCCTGGAGCAATGTTGGCCCCATAAACCCAGCAGTACCCCAACCCCCTCCTTGGTGCACACGTGGGGAGTGCCATTCCCACCCCTAGTGACAGCCCACCCATGACCAAGGGCCTAGGCCAACCCTGTGGCCTCCACCCACCACTATCTGCCCTAAGCTCACGCACTCCTTGGCTCGAAAGACACCAATGGCCACAATGACCAGGGCACAGAAGCAGCTGGCACTGATGCCCGCCAGCACTACGATGAGAGCGATGAGGGCTTCGCGGCTGAGGCCAAGGCCGCAGTCACAGCTGGTCCCGGCTGCGGAGACAGGGCCACGAGGCCCGGAGCTGTCATCCACCAGTGGAGGACCTCCAAGTCCACTCTACCCCAGTGGCTCCAGGAGATACTGGGACAGCCCTGCCTGGGAAAGTAGGGGACTGGGGCGGAGGCATACCTGCGGCTGGGATGAACAAGGACAAACATAGCAGGCCCAGGGGGCTGCCGGACAGGCAGGTGTCAGGGTGGGAATGAGGGACCATGGCCAGCCCAGCCCCACCACACCGTCTGGATGGAACTTGAAGGTGCTGACCTCACAGAGGAGCTGGGGCGGGCGGGGGCGGGGCTCTGGGCCCAAGCTGGCTTAGGCCATATACCCCTGGGCACTGGGATTTCAGGAGCCCTGGACAGGGAGTTTGGGGTGGGTCAGGTGGGGGCCTGGCCAGGCAGTGTGGGGCTGGGCCTTCTAGTGCAGGGACAGCGGCCTTGCAGTAGTCCTCTGGCAGTATCAGGGCTAGCATAGGGAGGGGCAGCAGGTTAGGGGTGAAAGTATGTCATCACCCTCACTGCCGCTTCTGCAGGGTCGAGGCCCACTGCCCGCATAGCCTGCACTGTGAGGGCTGCGGCATTCCGCGGGGCCTCAGACAAGCCCGGGGAGTTGTCCCTACCTGCAGCACGTGTCTCTGTAAACAGCCTCAGAAGCGGCTGGAGGCACCACCCAAGTAGCCGGGTCCTTGTTAGACGTGGAGCCCCCTGTGCCAAGAATCGGTCCTGCCACACAGCCAGCCAGGAGCTTCGGGCTGGCACAGTCAGGGTTAACACCCCTGGGCCTCGTCCCGAACCTGCTGTTCCAGGCTGGTTGGAGCCACCCCACCCTGCCTCCACCTCAAGACCTTCCCAACTGAGGGCACCAAGAGCAAACGAACCCCCAGGCTAGTGGGGTTCCAGGCCTCCCACCACCTGGGCCTCACAAGCCGCACAGCCCCACTCAGAGGCTCCAGTGTCTGGCGCTCCAAGGTAGACAGAAGTGCCCCCTGCAAGGGTTGCTGGGGCAGACCAGTGGCCACAATGTGATCCAGGACACTTCCAAAGGAATGCAGGACAAAGGTGTGCCCTAGCCAGGGAGTGGCACCTCCACCCTGCCAGGCCAGTCTGGCTGGTTTACATCCTGGTGAGGACAAAGACTCACACCCTGCTGGGGGCCAGGTGGTGGCCACAGGTAGCAGGGTCCAGGCAGGACCCTTACAGGGGAGAGGTGGGTGTCAGAGCCTTAAGGCCATTACCCGATCTCAAGGGACCCAGCGTGACCCTGGTCCCAGCACAGGTGCGAGTGAAGGGGCTGGGGCTGGGGCAGCATTCCTGGGCTGTGCGCCAGACACCGCCTTCTCCTGCATAGAGTGCAGCACAGAACACCCTGGGCAGGGCCCCGGGGCAATTCTGGACCCAAGGCAGCCAACATGAAGGGACAAGAAAGGGACAGAGGGCCCAGGACACAGCGGAGGCCAGGTGTGCAAGCCCCCAGGCATGCACAGCAGGACAATGGCAGGACAGAGGGCTTCAAAGGGCTTTTGTTCCCTGTCAGGGCAATGCCTCAGCCCAAGACATTTCCTGCTTGGGAACAGCAGCTTCAGGACTGGGGTGGCGACAAAGCCTGAACAAAGACTATGGCGCTGACAAGTGTTGGGCCAGTATGGACCCCAGGGGAGCCTGCCCCTAAGTTCAGGGCAAAGGCAGAGCCGGCCTACCCCAGCCCTTCGCTCGGAGGATACAGGTCATTTGCTTTTCCAGGTGTAAGGTTGTAAGCACGAGGTTTGGGGCAGGTGGGCAAGTGGCCAGACCCTCTGCCAAGTCACATTCACCTGAAGACCTGAAGTCCTCACCTGTGCCTGAAGGTTGGTGCAGTCCCTGTGCCAGCAGCACCCAGCCTGGCCCAGTCCCCACAGGAGCGCAAAGGTGAAGGAGAGGCAAGGGGGAGAGCAAGTGGGGCTGGAGAGGACCCAGGTATCTGATCAGTGCTACTTGGGGCCTACCACAGCCACCTGTGGCTCACTTCAGCCTGGGGCATCTTAGGACAGACCCCCAGCATCTAGCAGGGCTGGCTGAGGCACAGCAGCTCCTACAGGGGGAAGGGTGTGGGGTCCACAAAGGCATCTGGACGCAGTGGAAGAACTGACCTACTTTAATGTGAGCGCTGGTGGTGGACAAGGGGTGCTGACACCGAGAAGGCAGTGGGGGAGGGGAGGCAGAGAATGGGGCAGGCAGGGGTGTAGAACACAGCGGGGAACAGGTGGGGCGTTCCCGCTGAGCTCGTGGGCTCGCACTGGGCAGGGTTGCTGGGCACTTGTCAGCTGCAGCTCTTAGGCAGGCGGTAGACGCCAGCGGAGTAGATGAGCTGCTGGTCACGCACCTTCTTCTGCAGGTAGCCCTGGAGCTCCTGCAGGTCGATCTCGGCCAGCGCAGGGCCTGTCATGACGAACATGCGCAGCATGCTGTAGATGCGCTCCAGTGAGAGGCTCTCCAGGTTAGTCAGCATAGCCTGGATATATGTCCAGAAGAGCTGTGGGGACAGCTGTGCATCAGGGGCTGTTCTCAAAACCCTTGCCCACCCTCCTGCCCACCAGACACAGCTAACACACCAGCAGCTCCTCCTCCTTCTGGTCGGCCTGCGAGGCCATGCCTGAGTCACTCTCTTCATCGCTGTCGATAAGCACCATGTTGTCGCGGTCCTGTGGCCGCTCCTCCTCAATGACTGAGAAGGTACCCGGTGGTTCCTCCCGCAGCACGCCCTGCTGCAGCCACACAGACATGCGGCGCCGCAGCAGTGCCACTGGCATCTTCACCACCTTGCTCAGCTCTTCCAGGGTCCAGCTGGCTGCAGGCAGAGTGTGAGATGCTGGGGCAGCCCGGCACACCTGCACCGCCTCCTGCCAGATGTCCTCCTGAGGTGTGCGGAAGCCACAGTATCCCACTGGCCCTTGCAGAGGAAGGGGCTGCTGCCTGCACAGCCCAGGATGCCCCCACTTTACCCACATCTGGCTACAGCGCCAGGCCCAGACCTCTGTGGGAAGGGCTGCCTGCTCACCTTGGTCCTGGAAGTACAATAAGACCACCGCCTGCACAGGGGTCACTGCCACAGACAGGGTGCGGTCGGCCAGCTCCACATCCATGGTCACCAGGCCTAGGGTGTGCTTCCAGCTGAGGGTCCGCATGGCCTGTGCAGAGTAGGGGTCAGCACAGGCAGCTCCACGCCCAGGAGGCTTGGACCAGGTGGGAAGGGGCCCCTTCTCAGCACTGGGCCTGGGGCCACTGCCATTAGCTAGCTCACACCCCCAAAGCTGAGTCCCTGGAACCTAGGAAAGTGACCTCACTTGGGAAGAGCTGATCAGATAAATCAGCTAACAGGAGGGTGCTGAGAACTGGGGTTTCCACAAGGAAAAAGGCAAGAACACGAGGTGCCTCTTGTGCACTCAGGGTGAAACAAGGAGTGTGTACTGGAGAACAGAAGACCCCAGAAAACGTGGCTGAACTGGGTCCTGCAGGCAGGAATTCAGGGCTTGCAAGGATGAGCCTGGGTATCTACCTAAGGAGGTTTCCAAGCACAGTGTGGAAGGTGCAGTGGGATCTTCCCTGCTGCTTAAGAGTGAAATGCAGGCCAGCAATCCTAGCAGTTGGGAGGCTGAGGCAGGATCGTTATAAGTCTGATGCCAGCCTGGGCTACATAGTGAGTTCAAAGCTAGCCTGAAATACAAAGCAAGACCCTCTCTCAAAACACACACACACACACACACACACACTGGGGAGATAGCTCAGTAGAGTAAGCGTCTGCCTGGCAAGTGCAGGGTCCTGAGTTCAATCCCCAGTACCAAAGTAAATAAACAAATAATAAAACATATACACACATGCCAAAACATGTAACATACAAGAGGAAAAAGGACTGGGAAACTACATTCTAAGCAAAAGGGAGCCAGGACCTGGTGACCATCCAGGCAGGTCTGCAACAGCAAGGTGGCGGCTGGACAAGTGTCTGCCAGAGAGGGGTGACCTGTGTGTCCAGCCCATCCCTACAAAACGACCAGAACAGACACGGTATGCAGAAGCTATCTGTGAAGATCCTCTGGCCTGCAAGCTAGATGCTGGGAACTGTGGGAAAAGCCAGCACTGATTTGGAGAACTTTATTCCAGCAGCAACACTAACTCCCTGACTGAAAAATGATGGAAGAGAAACCCAAGAAAAGCGGAACACTGAATGGCAGTCTCATGCCACATAGAGCCAGAGCAGGGCCACGGACCTCAGGACCTCTCGAGCCGCTGCCAACTGCATACTTGATTGGCATGCACAACCCTTACTCCTTTGTTCCTGCCTTTGGAAAGAGCAGTCAGTCTTAGGCTGTCTCACTTGTGTTCAGCGGTGGAAGCCCGCGCTTAGGGGATTCAGCCTCCAAGTCTCCTCCATACCTGCAGAAACAGGCTGAGACACTGAGATCTGGGACTCGGGAGGTGCTGAAGGGGCCGAGTTTCAGCTTAATATATTTTGTACCTGGGAAGCCATGAATCTGGGGGACCACAGAGTTAGGCGCCAGACACACTGGTTAAGTCCTGACTCCAGTATGTTAGAGCATCCCTGACTGGGAAAGGCAATCCTAGCAGCTGGGAGGCTGAGGCAGGATCACCTGTGTGGGGGGCTGTTCTGGAATAGGGCATGAGAGTAAACCTAAACAGGACATAGAGTCCCTGGTTTGTGGTGTGATCATGGGCACCTCACACCAACAGGCACCTAGAAGGGCAGGGGAGAGGGTACTGAGCATGGGGCCTGAGCCACCCAGACACCCTCAACCAGGAAGTCTGACACCAACCAGAGGTACGGTCCACCTCAGGGCTGAGTACACAGCGGGGCCATGCAGGCCTGGCCACATGATTCCAGACTCTTCCAGGGCCTGAGCTGATATGTCAGGAAGCAGTTGGGCTCAGCCTGTCAGCACTAGCACCAACACCAGCACAGCCCCCATGGCCCCTCCTATGCTGCCCCCTCACCCCAGCCCAGACCACAGGCAGGGCAAAACACTGCATGTGCAGAAGACACAGGAAGACCTAGCGCCACTTCCCATCAGTCAGAGACGCTGCCGGCACACACGCAGCCCACCGTCACTAGCTGCCTCCTCTTCTGGGGTCTCGCATGCTCCCACAGCTGGAGGCTGCTGCCTGTAACCAGGATCCTCTCCCTCACATCCTCTGTCAGCTCTGCCAGTGTGCCCAGCTCCTGAGGCCTGAGCACCTGCTGGGCTGTCCCTTGTGGCCTGGGGCTCAAGCTCTACCTGGGCTCCGCAAGCCCAGGGACTTCCAACCCCTTCACTCCGACAGGACTGACTGCGGCGGAGGGAAGAAGGATTTCACTATCTGCCCGCCCCTGCCCTCCCTGCCTATATGGCCACACTGCCCACCCTGACTAGGGTCAACCATGTTGCAAGGGGCCATGTGCTACACGGCCTGGTCATTGTGGTGGGCACACTGTTGCCACTCACCAGTGGCCTCCAGAAATGGACCCCCTCTTTCTCTGCGTAGCGTGAGCCCTGGGCCTCCAGGATCCACAGCCCTAGTCCTCAAACCCAGGGAAGCAGCTTTCCAGGACAGAGATGGCTAGGCTGTGAAGGCTGAGTGTTCTCGAAAGGCAGGCCTACAGCAGAGACACAGCCTCCCACAGCCAGGAGCAGCAGGCTGCGTGGACTCCAGCGGGAGGCCAGAGGTCAGCAACAGCGGAGAGAAAGGCTGGTGGGCTTGCTTTGATTGTGGGATTTCTACAGGGCAAGAGGATGATGCAGCCACACGTGCACCTCTGAGTAGGGTGGGCAGCCCAGCAGCACACAAACCCAAAGCCTCTAGGAAGAAGGTGGAGGGCGATGGCCCACAGTGCTGGGGGAGGTGTGGCCAATGAGACACCAAGGGGCACTGACTGTACCTTCAGCTTCTCATATTTCTTGCAGTAGACCTCCAGGGCCGCCCTGATGTCCTCGGGAACCTCCAGCTTCTCCTCCTTGAAAGGGGGCCAGAACTCACTGGACAAGATGACAGCATAAACCCCGAATGGTGGCTGTTCCTCCACAGGCCGCTTCTCGTCCTCCTCGCGGATATTGGCATTGATGCGGCGGGAATCTGCCATGTCCTGGAGTGGAGAGGGTGTCTCAGGAAGGCCCTGACTGACAAAGGCCAGCAGGGGGTGGCAGCTCCCACTGCCGGTTACCTTTAGCATGACCTCACAAAAATGCATAGGGGCTTCGCCAAACCGCAGCTTCAGTAGCTCCACATTGCGGATCTCCCTGGAAGATGCATTTCTCAGAGGGCTGTGGGGTGCCTCGCCCCACCCAGTACGCCCTTGGTGTCCACCCCTACGCCATCTGGGCAGGGGCAGGAGTGGTGTGCTGCAGCGCCCCCTGGAGGCCAGCTGTCACCACACAGGCCTCACCGCTCAGGGCTGAAGCTGAACTGGTGCAGGAGGCGGTCAGCCAACAGGGAGCGGTACTCGTTGATGAAGAGGTCCTTGCTGCCATAGATGCTGACCAGCAAGCTGATGATGTCTGAGGAGCGCCGCTTGGAGCTTGACTTCCCTGGAGGCAGGCACCCAATGGCTCCACGGCAAGGATGGGGACCCCAGACCTGCCTGGCTAGTGATGCTGTCCAGCATGCCCTGAGAGCTTGCTTCTCAACGCCCTTCCCAGCTGGAGCAGCCCAGTACCTAAGGACATCTAGGCTGGGTCCTGGGGACTGCTGGGATCTCACTCAGGCTCAGGGAACAGAACAAAGCCTCTGTTTTCACGAACAAAGCAGGGGCCTACCCGCCCGTGGGGAGCCTTAGGAGGGGCCACGCACAAGATGAGGCCTGCAGGGGCTGCACCTCAATCTTCCCCGAAGTCCCTGGCACAGATCGTGACCCTCTCCTCTGGCAACAACCACAAGCACCAGCGCTAGCAGGGTCCTCTGAGGCTGGAGCAACCAAATGCGTGGGGCACACGGCAAGGTGACTGAGCAAGACCCCACATTCTCCCAAGATCCTGGGCACTCCTGACAGAATCAACACCCACAGATGCACATGAGACCAGAACCCCACAGGGACTGAGCAGAGGCCAGGGGGCAAGCTGACCTGGATCAGCATCCACAGGGTCAGGGACCCAGTCTTCGGGCTCGCCAGAGTCGTCTTCACTGTCCTGGCCGGTCTCCAGGCTGGCTGGGTCAGTCTTGGACAACTCCACTGCCAAGTCCCCAGTCCCATCTGAGTCTCCGGTCAGCCCAGCCACGATCTGCCGCACTGTGTCCTCCCGCGTCCTGTGGGGGCGAGTGCTGCTGTGCTCTGGCTCATGGGATTCACAGCACCTCCCTCACCCACCCTAGTGTGGCCAGTGCAGACTCATCTGACACTGGAGAGCAAAAGACCCAGCTGGCTTCGGAAGGAGCTGCAGAGGCTGAGACAAAGAGCCCCAAAGGCAGGCCGGTCAGTGCTGGGAGGTGGCAGGCCTGAATCCAGGTGGGGCACCAGTGCCAAGATCCCTGTTCAAACATGCTCCCTTTGCCTATACTCATGGCGGTCCCTGCTTCTTGCCATGGAAGGCCAAGGTGATATGGCACCAACCCTTCTTCCATAGTCTGCCAGGGTCTCTCCCTCCAACTAGAGAGTGTTAAGGAGGGCACTCATGCCACTCTGCACATATGGCAACTCATGTGGGGACAAAGATAGGCTCCCAGCACAGACAAGGGGAAGAAGCCAAATCATCCCAGGTAGGAAGAACCTTATACCCTGCTTTCCCAAGAGCTGAGCATCTCTGCCTCCATGAGCCCACAGAGAGCTCTGGGGGCGACAGCAGTGTCAGGGGCTCGTGGGCTCTACAGTCACACCTCAGGTAGCGGCGGATGGGCTCACAAGCCACCTCCAGGATGACCATGGAGGGGTCCAGTACCCGCAGAGCCTTGATGGCCGAGATGTAGAGAGTGATGATGTCACAGGTGTTGACGCCTACAGCAAGAGGAGGGGCCCGTCACCCAACATTCTGGACAGCAGCCTCCTAGCACTAGCACTGCATGGTGTCAGGCACACGGGTCAGGTACTCCAGAGGCGCTGCCGTACTCTGGTGTCCAGGAGCCAGGGGACTGCAGAGAGCCACTGCCCAGGTGCCCAGCCCCTTTCCATCCATGCATTAGTGCTTTCTCAGAACTTTTCTCCTTTTGCTAGTTTGCTCTGAAAATACGACCTGGGACCCCCTATCAAGCCAGGCTGACCGTCTCCAAAGGTGGGTGAAGCTGAAGGCCCTCAGAGCACCTCAGAGTCCTGCTTCAGAACCCACTCCCTCCCCAAGCCTACACTGCCAGGGCTCTGAGCTACACGTGAGCCCTGGGGAGGCCACACAGGCACCTGGATGGAGAAGCCGTGTCTCCAAGGCAGCCTTGAGGGACACAAGCAGCTGCTGTCTCTGGTCAGTCCTCTCCAGGCAGTACTTGAGGTCCTCGATGGCTGGCCGGGAGTCTGGAAAGTCTGGATGTACAGGGAAGACCCTCAGGGAAAGACAGCATGCAGATGTGCACACGCACCAGTGTGGAGGCCCATGAAGGATGTGTACAGCTTGAGAGCTCATGTGGCTGTGCAGGGACTCAGGGCTAGGGTAACCTGCGAGGCACTGGATGCCACCCCTAACACTGATGCACGCAGAAATGTCTGCCCCTGAGAACCCCTAGGACAGAGACCAAGGGTCACTTCTAGGCAGAGTACGTGCCATAGCAACCCCAGCAGCGCACACACCTGCCCTGATGTGCACCTAGGCCTCTGTGGACAAGGTCCAGCTCCTTATGACTTGACTGCCCTGCAACCACCAAAGGCCAGGCGGGGACCCATGTGGACAAGGGGGGGACAGAGCCATGCTATAGGAAGACCCCAGGTTAGCAGACGAGCCCTGCAAGGAGGGGGACAGACCTCGGATGATGCTGAAGAGCTCCTCGATGCGCAGGCCAGCATAGATGCGGTAGAAGAACCTTTGCACGTGGCAGCGCCATCGGCGCAGCGTGCTGCCAGCCTCAGGAGACGCGGGCCGTGCAGGGCCGTCCTGTAGGAACACCTTGCCCAGCCAGCCAACTACCCTCTCGATCCACTGAGGAGAGCACCGGCAGGTAAGGCACAGGCAGGCTGAGCAAGCTCCATCCAGCCCACAACTACCTGCTCTTGGCCCAGAACCAAGGAAAGCCCTGAAGGGGCTTACACTAGAAGACAGGAGGCTACTAGGACTTCAGGACAGCAAGCCTCCCGTGGGAGTCCCTGAACCCATCAATGTTCACATCCTCTCACACACATCCATGTCCATACCTGTCTCTGGAACAGCATGACCTGATGGGATACAGCCCACATGCAGTGCCTGACAGGTAGAGGACACACCTACTCCCAGGACCTGAGACACAACTGCCAAGCCCCTACCCCTGTGTGAACGGATACAGCGCAGGATAAAGTCATCTCTTAGACCTACGTAGCTCCACAATAGGCCACAGCACAGACCAGCCAACCACAGGACTTCCTATAGTTCCCCTTCTCCACGCCAAGCACCTAAGCCCGCAAGGCTTATGCCCACTCCAGTCCCCCCATATTCAGTCTGAACACACCCATGGCTAATCTGTACCTTCAGAGCACATGCTTGGAAGTGGTGCGAAGAGGAGGAAGAGAAGGGAGCAGAAGCACACACCGCCCCAAAAATTCGGGCCACCCCCATTCCGTGCTAGGGTGTAGGTGACGGTAAGTCTGTCCGCAAGGAACAGTCAAGTGAGCCCACACTCAGGTAACAGAAAAGAAGGGAAGTTCCAGGCACCACCCTCATCAGGGACCTGGGTCTTGCCCTGCCTACTTTGTACTGCCTTCAGCCACAAGACCTAGCAGAGACCTGTCAAACACACCCTAGACTTACCTTTGCTAACATCAGGGTGTAGAAAAACTGATCTCTATCTAGCACTAAAACAGCTTCAGCTGTGGCTCAGATCTCATCCACTCATGACAACTTGGGTTAATTCTCAAGCCAGGGGTCAGGCCTGCAACACACCTGTTCCCATCCCTGGCAGGGTACAGCTCAAAGCAGCGCATCCTCACCTTGTGGAACTCACGCAGGAAGGACCGCTCATACTCGCCTCGGCATCGGTCCTCCATCCTCTCCAGGGTGACCTGGTGCAGAGTGGTGGTCACTGCCTCAGCACTCACCCGCTCCAGCAGACTGAGCCTGTGCCTAGAGGAAAGCCCCACACATGGATCACGCACAGTACACCCCTGCCCCGCCCCTTCGATGGCCCTGTCCACAGAACACATCGAGGCCCATGTTTGATGGGCCCTCCTGGACCTATACCAACAACTTCAAGGAAAAGCTGCTGCGAGGACAGAGCACTGGCAAGGTGCTGCACTTCCTGCCCAGCTGGCCCCTGCCTAGACTGGGTTGCTGGCCTTCCCCATACAATCTGAAGGTATAGCCTACCAGAACCCAACCTTTGGCTAGTGAGGGCACTGCTGTAGCTAGCACTGCTCTACTGCACAGATTACAGCCATGGATGTTTAAGTTATCAGGGCAGAGCCCAGTCTATAGTGGCAAGCATAACTTGGGAGGGAAAAGATTGCCATATAGTTCTCACCTGGGATAAACTCAGCAAAAGCCCTTAGCATTTACGTTTGCTGAGACATTTGACCCCTACCAGCAACAAGATCACTCCCTCGGTCAACCTCACTCTTTGAAACAGCTACACTCCTGCACTTTGTTCAGTGTGACAAAGCACCCCAAGTCACCACAGAGGGTGTGACAGTCCCCGGAGAGTCACACTGGGTCCTGACTCTGATTTCCTCCCCGAGGGACTGGAAAGGGCACCCACATGCCCAGACTTTGGCATGGTCTCTTTGACACATTCTGAAAAGAAATAGCAAGCCCGTTATTAAGTTAGGAGGTAGAAACTCCTTGAAAAGTAGGCGGCATTTCTCCCTGAGGGGATCTACAACAAGCAGAGCAGAATTCTGTAAAGCCCAGGAAGTTTGAAACCAAATCTTCTATAGCAGCTAAGTGGGTGGGCTCTTAGCAAAGGCAAAGCTGGAACCCTGGAGAAAGTGTGTCAGAAAAGAAAAACCCTCCAGACGGTGTGTCCAGAACACAGCATAAACCTGTCAAACGGGGATCCTTGGGGCCTTCCCTCTTGCGCTCCTGGCTATCAGAACATGTGAGAGAGACCACTTTCCCTACCAGCTCACCAGCTCTCTGTAGAGGCAAGCTAGTTCCAGAGAATCAGGGAGAACAAGGACACGGCCACCAAACAGTACTCACAGGACTTGACTGAGCTGGTGGAACTGCTCCAGGGCCTGTCGGCACCAGCACTGCTGCTTGTCCCCGCCACAGCCTGCGCAGAGCGGACTCTGCAGGAGCCGATAGTACCGGCGGCGGGCATACCGGCTGTCCAATTCCCCCTCCAGTTCTGGGTCTGTACCCCCTTCCCCTTTCCTTTTACTCTGCATGTAGACTCTTAGGAAGCGCCCATAGAGGCGCTGGACCATCTCCTGGAAGGTCCTGGGGGTGGAAAAGAACAAGACTCCCCGCAACACGGTGTGGGCCTTTTCTCGAAGCCCCTGAGCACCAGTGCCCATCAGCAAACCCATGCGAGTCCATTTTTCCAAAAGGTCTAGGCTACGCAGGTAGGGATCCAAGCGGCTCTCCAGCAAGCTGAAAGCGTCAAGGAGCAGCAGAAGGCACTGGGGTTCGTCGGCGGAGTTTTCGCGCTGAGAGATGGCATTCCAAAACTCGAGGGAGATGTTAGCCTGCAGGTCGTTCTGTAGCACCTCCACGAACCACTCCTCCAAGACCGAGTGCAGACCGTGGCCCCTCAAAACCTCCAGCGCCGCACGGAGCTCCTCCTCCTTGGGCGGAACCGCACCACTGGTCCGGGAGGATGCCTGGAATATGAGAAACGTGCGGAAAAGGGATGCAACAGGGATGGGGAAAGGCGGGGGAGGGACAGAGCCGAGAAGAGCACGCGGAAAGCCCGATGTCCCCACCCACAGCCGATGCTAGAGCGCCTGCAGGGCAGCCGACAGAGACGGACAACAGAAGGAGAAAAACCGGCGGCGGTCCGCGACGCAGCCGCGTGGATCCGCGCAAGGTCTCGTGAACTCCACACGGCCCTGCCGTTCTTTTCTTGAGCCTCACCAGCCCCAGCGCAGCCGGCGGAACCAGCCCGGCGCTCACGGTATTCCAAGCCACGAACAGCTCCTGTCCAGGCCCAGGGTTGCTGTCCCCAGACACTGCTGCCGTCACCTCGGCAGCCTCTTCGGTCTCCATCTGCTCCCCTCTAGGGTCCAGCTCCTCTTCCAGACACGGCGCGGAGAAATGACGCAGAGCCTGAGGCAGGCTAGAGAGTGACGCAAGAGGAGACGCGGCGCCGGGGAGCGCCGCACTGATGGGCGCGCGGCGATGACGCACGACGCCCCAGCCGGGCGTCGGTTAGCGTGGCGGAGCGAGGCACCTACCATGACCCTGCCGGGCGCTGCGCTGCAGAACTACAACAACGAGCTGGTCATGTGTGAGCCGGGGAGAGCGGGTGGACGGCCGGGAGGCGGGGTCTGAAGCGGGCCCTGGCGGGGCGGGGGCCGGCGGCCCTGAGGCGCCGTCCGCAGCCCCGGCCCACAGCGTCGTGCCCGCCCGCCTAGACATCGAAGAACTGTGTCAGAAGCGGGAGGAGCTGTACCAGCAGATCCAGCAGGAGGAGGAGGAGAAGGAGCGGCTGCAGAGCGAGGTGAGGCAGCTGACAGAGAAGCTGACCTGCGTCGACGAGAGCCTGCAGCTCAAGACCGCCGCCCTGACCGACCTTGACCGCACCATCGCGGAGACCGAGGCCGCCTACCTCAAGGTGGGGTTACCAGCCTCGGCCTGTGCACCTCGGCGGCGTGTGGGGCTGGAGCGGCGCGACCTGGGCCGACGAGGGCGGCCGTCTGCGGCCCGTCGAGCCCTGGGGCCTCGCCGTGTTTAGTTTCCTGAAGAGTAGCGGAGTAGAGCTCACGGTGTGAGTTGGGGCTGACTCAGCCCGCCATGGCAAGGTGGGAGGGCGGGGCGCGGGGCCGGTGCAGGAGGCGAGGATTCGGCCTGCCCTCCCTGTTGGCACGCCCCCGCGATTGGGCCCTGAGTGGGGGACGGGGACGGGGGCGGTGGGGCTTTCCAGCAGGAGAAGCAGAGGCAGCCCTTCTGCTTCTGTGGCCCTAGATCCTGGAGAGCTCGCAGACGCTGCTTAATGTCCTGAAGAGAGAGGCCGGGAACCTGGCCAAGGCCACAGCTTCAGACCAAAAG
>NDGN011408940.1:0-11032 GCA_002564285.1 Tympanoctomys barrerae
GGAACAAAACATCAATGCATCAATCCAGAAATTATCAAGAAAATATTGTGAGAACAAGTACAAAATTTAGCCAACTCTGCTATCCTCTCAGTTGCTTCAATTTGCAAATACAGCTGAAAGAGGCCAACTCTTGAAAGCTATTTTCAGTCACTTCCCACTGGGTGTTTTTAGAACTTCATTTTCTTTATCCATCCATACCTTCTGCTACATGGTCAAATCTGAATAAACTGGACAGGCACTTATTTGATCCTGTGAGTGCCACGATGAAGGAACAGATCAAGTGAGAACACTCACATGTATACAAAACCACACAACTTTGTCACAAGTGGAGAAGCCACCAAAATTCTATGAAACTCAAACTTACATATGCTGTGTAGTAAGATTAGTGTCAATGGCAAAGTAAGAGTAATGTTCCAACCTGGCTAGGCTTATTGAATCAAGGACAGTCAAATACCACTTACACGAACTCTGGAATTTCTGTCCTATAATTAATAAAATAAATTAATCAAAAGGGTAGATAAGCACAGAATTTCTCCCTTTATGATCAGGTTTTTTTCCACTTAATGACTATTTTTCATACTTATTTAACAACTCAAATATGTTCACACTCATTTAATCTTTATTAACAATCTTTTGTTATATTGCTATCTGCTCCAGTCTGTGTGTGGAATGTCTCCACATTTTAAAGACTTAGTCCTGCACCCGATGCTATGGCAACGCAATGAAGACCCTGAGAAAGGGGTCTACGGGGAGGCACTCAGGTCATGGGGACGATGACCCTGAAGAGAGCTGTGAGGCCTCAGTTTCCTTCTCTTCTTTCTCACTCCCTGCAATAAGATGAGTGATTGTGCTCTGCTTCATGAGCCCACCATGGTGTATCACCCCCCCCAAAACCATAAGCCAACTGCTGATCTGTTGGGTCCTGTAAAACTAAGAACCAAAATAAACATGTCCCCTTTATAAATTAATTATTTTGGGATCTCAAGTATTTTGTAATGTACCAAAACTCTGATCAAAACAAAAAGAAAAAATTTCAGGCCAGCCAAATAGCTCAGTGGATTAAAGCACCTGCAAGCAGGCACAGGGGCCGGGGATTTGATTCCTCAGCCTGCCATGCCGGCCCTGCCCCCAGGGTGCACTGAGATGGCAATTTAGACTGGGAGTGGTGGCGCATGCCTGTAATCCCAGCACTTGGGGGGCTGTAAACAGGTGAATCACTACAAGCCTGATCTAGTAGTAAGACTCTGAACATTCTATAGACCCTTCCCTAAAAAAGGAAAAAAAAAATCAGTACAAAGAGTAGGTTCTTTGCAGTTATTGGATAACTGACAACTTGGAAGAAACTTTGGAATCTATTTGCAGGAAAAGTTTAGGAAAGTCTGGAAAACAATGTGTAATTAGAGTATAATGGCTTGTTCTGGTAAGGACTCTGAAGGACAAAATAGTGTTAGGTATGCAGATAGAAAAGATGATGCTGAGGAGGTTACAGGTGGAAGTAAGGATTCCCTGGAAAATCACACTAGACACCATCCCTCACACATTAGGGCAACAAATTTGGCACAGACCCTTAGACTTTGTGGAATACTGAACTTAAAGTTGACAAAGTAGTTTATCGGACAAAGTAAATTTCAAGATACCAAAGCGGTCAGGCATACGTAGATGACGGATGGTTGCATAGATAGATAGATAGATAGATAGATAGATAGATAGATAGATAGATATATTTTAGCCAAATTGACAGAATTTGGAGCAAAGAGAGGTTGAAAGGGAGCATTTGACAAATGTACAGTTTGACTAGGAAAAAGATTGTGTATCAAGGTGCTGTTACTGGGACCATCAAAATGAAGCCAAATGTTTTTCACCAGGAAATAGAAAAGGTGCTGAAAGGTCACTTCAGGAATCTGAAAGGTCACCCTACCCATCATATGTTCAAAAAAGTAGAAATGCAAATTCATGTCAAAGACTTCCTTGTGAAGAAAGTCTTAAGTTTGCCTGCTCACATTCAATTAACTCAGGTATTACTTTCTCAAGGATTTGGTTTTCAGTGTTCAGCCAACTAAGTATACAGTAGCTATTGTAGTTAGGATTCTATTGGGCCCTGGTACAACTCATTAGAGTTGTTATGAGATATAACTTGACTTTGTTCATGTTCTGTTGGTTTTTCCAGAATACAAAATGTAAGTTTTGCAGGTGCAGTTCAATCCCCAGTGTGCCACACCAGCCCCACCTCCAGGGAGTGCTAAGATGGTGACTGAGACTGGGTATGGTGGTACTTGTCCCAGCACTTGAGAGGCTAAAAACAGGAGAATCACTACAAGTCTGATCTACATAGTGAAACCCTGGAGACACTGTACTAAATTCAAAAAAAGAGTAAGTTTTATGGTGTCGTAGAGGTTTCCATCAAGAGTTTGGAGGACAGTATGCCAAACAATGTTGCAGTTCCTGCAAGCAGCCACTACAGGATGATGCATGAAGCTGTGAAGGTGAAGCAAAAGCTGCAGTGGAAAACACAGGAAGGTAGGAAGCCAGCAGCAAATGGCATCTGCTGGTGGGAGGTGCAGCACTTTATAGTCAGAACAAGAGTGGCCATGGTGGCTGCAACCAGCAATGGGGTAGGAGTACAATCATCCAAGGCCTTAGGACCTCACAGTCTTCCTTCTGCTTGCCCTGGAACCTGAGCAGGAAAATTCAGAATTTAAGTTTTACACTGCTAGGTTTCTGTCTTGTTATTTTCTGATTCCTAGGTAGTATTTCCCTACTTCTCCCTTTCGGAATATGAAGGCTTATCCTGTGCCTCTCCCAACACTGTATCATAGAAGTATGTAATTTGTCTTCTGTTATCTTACAAGGGCCCACAATAAGTTTATTTTATCTCAGAGATTTTACACTTGGGATTTTGAGCAATCCTGCAGTATAGGGGACTTGGGAACTCTTGAGTATGGACTAAATGCATTTTGGTCTGGAGATGGCCCTGGAGTGTCCCCTAAAGGACTAGTTGTTAAATTGGTCTCTACTTTGGAATTCTTGGGAAGTGAAGCAACCTTTCTGATGTAGGGCTGCATTAAGCACTGAGAAGTCTTTAGTTTATTAGAAGGGGACTTTGAGAACCCTCTTCTGTTTTGCACTTCCCAGTCATGAAGTGAATGGTCTTATCTACCTGTGCTCTTCTGTGATGAGCTCGCTCACCTGGTAGCACAAGGACAGCTGATCCTATAACTGTCTATAGCCACAAGCCCAAATCAGTCTTTTTCTATATAAGTTGGTTGTTTCAGGTAGTAGAAATGCTATAGTATAGTAATAATTATAGTAATAAAAATTTGACACATTATCTTTACTTACAAATAAAGAAAAAAAGGTTATAATTGCCTGAACATATCCAGAAATTGGAAGAGTCAGGTGTAGAAACAAGATATCATGGGCTAGAAGAAAGAAGAAACAAAGCTCTTCATGGAAAGAACTCCATTGGATTCTACCTGCTCGAGATACTACGCACCTATGTATATTTATATTTTACTCACATTTAAGTAATTTACCTTGTTCTTTCCTTTGAAAAATGGGAAATATAATATTTTCATGACCAAGGCATTATAAGAATTAAAGTGGGTAATATGTATAAAGTGCCTAGAGCATAGGAGAGTCTCAAAATTAGTGGTTAAAATTATCTGAATTATTGGCTCATGTTTACAACTAAGTCACATTTTTTAGAGTTCTCTTAGGAGTTATTAAATGACTACTTTTCATGGCTTTGTTCATAAAATGATTCCTAAAAATAAAAAATTATGATCCTAGAAGTCATTTTTGCTGTCCCTCAAGTCAGAAAGTGAAGTGGCAGAGGCAGTTGCTGAGAAAGACCATGATTAACTTACTGTGTGGAATCGTTCTATAGGCAGATCCTAAAAAGACTGAAAGAAAAGGAGACCCTGATAAATTAATTTACAGGGAAAGGAGCATCTTAACTCAGTAATTTGTGTGAACTGAGTGGGCAGCTGGAAGGGAAGAGGAAAGTGATGTGCCTGTTATTTCTCACCAGTTGCTTTACTGGCGTGCCTAAAAAGAGTAATGATTGATGGGTCAACCTCAGTGCCTCCTACTGTGAAAGCAGGAAAAGTACCCAAGATGCAATGGGAAAAAACTGCACAATGGATCTTGTATGCACCAGAGAAACTCAGGTGACTAAAAGTCTTCCTTAGTGTTTCAAATCACTTCTATGGTGTGAGATTTAGAATAAACACAATAAGCTTCCATTCTTCACTGTTACCTGAACAGAAGGGAGGAAAGGACCCATGCATTTGACTCTGAATAACTCACCAATAGATGAAATTTAATAGAACCTTAGAGTGAAATAAGTAGGCCTGAGATAGCTCAATATTACATTTAAGTCATTAATAAATTATATAAATTAGTAATTTCTTCCTATGAGATATATAATGTTGTTAGTAGATGACTGAAATAAAAGCCACTCTTTTAGGGTGAAAGCATCGTGATTAAGATGAGAGCTCAATTCTTTTTTGTGTTGATTTTACTTTATTTTACTTGTACCTGTGTGCAGTACATAATATCTGCATTCCTTGCAGGAAGCTGGTACATGTACACAATATTCTTAATTCATGCTTTAAATCTCCTTTGCCCTTCTTTCCCTCCCCTGTCCTTTATCCCTTTATCCTCTTCCTTTTGGTTTTTCTTGCACATGCTTGTAATACATAACATTTACTATGTGAAGTTTGTACATATGCATAACTCATGCCCCAAAAGAGAGATGAATTCCTTGAGCTACATCATTTAAGGCTCATTCTTAGTTCATATTCAAGATGCCTTGTTACTAAGATCCCAAAGTGTTTCACTTGTACGTGATCTCATTGAAAGGCACAAATTCTAACAGTAAGAGTATTTGAAACTTTTTTTTAAATAGTATACTACTGTATTACCTTCAGCCTCCTTATTTCCTGTGATACGTGCATAAGTTTTAAGCTGTTATCATGGATGATGCATCTGTCATTGTACTAGGTGCTTCTCATGTATTTCACGGTTCATAGTAGCACTGTCATTGTGGGAAACAAGAAGAATTCTCTTCATGCACAAAATCAAGGCTCTCAGAAGACAAGTAACTTGTCCAAGGTCGTAGAGTCAGTGACATATGTGAAGGAATTCACACAGATAGTGAAGTGGCCTGATTTATATTTTAGAGCATTCTCTGGCTGCCTTCCCAGGGCTTCCAATTGTCCTACGTGGACCCTTTGATCTAGCTCCAGCCTCCACTGGGGCCCTTACCTTGCACATCTGCTCCTCTTGTTTACTGCCCTCTAGTTGCTCTGGCCTTCTGTCTCCTTTTTATATAAGCCTCTATCATCCCTGCCTTGGGAGTTTTATGCCTGCTGTTCCCATGGCTTCAAGGCATTTCCCTGAGGTCTTTGTAATCATGATAAGGATCCAAGCTTCTTAGATTATGCCAATCTGTTTTCTCTGTTATTAAAATTTTTATTAACTTGTTTTACATGTTTGTGTATTGCTCTTATTATTTGAGGCCCTTTGGGCAGGGATTTTGACTTTGCTCTCCTTCTATAGAATCAATGCCTAAAACAGGCACTCAATAAAGATATGTTAAAGAAAAGGTCACAATCTGAATCCACATTTAGGTAATTCGAAAACATGTGTGTCTCTCTCAGATTCATTTTGTGTTACTGGTTCTCATCTACTTCCACATGAGAATGCCTGACTCAGCCTGCCTTGTGCCCCAGGAAGTGCAACTGCCAAAGATGAGGCCTTTTTCTAACTCATGGAAGGTACCACGAGGACTGGCTGAGGCCCTGGCTCTCCTGCCCCATGAAGTTATCTCTTGGGAATGATGCTGCTCAGTTAGACCACTTTCTATGTGAAAAAAATGTTCATTAAGCTCAGCTACATCAGTCAATAATGATATGCACCACTACTATACTATAGGCGGTTATCAAATTTAGATGTATATTAGTTAAAATTAAATAAAATGGAAGATTCAGTTTTGAACACAGTGTAATGTTAAGAGTTGGAGTACTCAGCAGACCCCTATATCTGCCATCTTGGACAATGTGCATGTAAAACAGTTGCATCTTTATAGAAATTACTATTGGGCAGCATGGTTTTAAAGGGATAAGAGTAAAGTTTTCAGTGATTTTCATGGGAAGCAAAATTGTTTTCCTCACCAAGAGAATGAAAAAGCTAAATGAATTCTTTTTTCTGATTAAACTAAATCTGAATTTTATGTCACTAAATACAAATCTTATTGTCTAAACTATAGTAAACTTTCTCCTTGCAACCTCTGTATTTTCCACTATTTCTAGACCTGTAGGCCCATCTGTTACTGGAGCTATAGTCAAGCTATTCCTTTTTGCTAAATAGCACTCATTACCCTGTTTTATTGGAAAGTTAGATGTTTTCTATCTTTTCCCTTCTTGTCCCAAATTCTCTTCCTGATATCATCTTAGTGGGTTTAGGCTAATCTGAACTTTAGCAGGTTGCTGTTAACTTTATCTAAAAAAACTAACATCACTGCCAAAAATTTTGCTGATGTTACTTTTCTAAGATGCATGACCCTTTTCACACAATGTCCTGGACCCCGACTTCTAGTCAGGCAACCATGACTGTGACCTTCTATGTGACCAGAATGGTAAAGACCAAGAGGTCAATGCTCATATGCACCTGGTCTTATCCAAAGGCAATGCTGAAGTGGTGCTGTGGCAAAAGAAATATGGACATGGTTCCATCTACAGAATAGAAGACTTGGAGCACAGCAAATGACTAGATCAAGGCTAGCTTTAACCTAAACTTACCTTGTAGAGAGCAATACCAGGTCTCCAAGACCTCATGGTAGGTGTTTAACAAAACTGACAAGTGGCGTGTGAACAAGATCAAAGCCAAAGCTAAATGAGTCACTGCAGGTAAAAAGCATATCCTAGATATAACAATAGTATAAAATAAGGTAATTTGGATTGTAGAGAGGTCCTGGGAAGAAAGAAAGATCTGTCTAGGGACAAAACTGAAGTGTGAAGATACAGTGTTTCTTAGAGTTATGGTTTGAAAACTGAGCTGTCATTTAAAATCTTACCTTCCAAATAATTGTGTCTCCATATAGACATGTATCCAATAAAGTAATTGTTTCTCCTCCCTAGGACTTGGAGATTATAAGTAGTCTTTGAAAAAGTAGAAGGATAGTTAGCAATGTTTAGCTTCTACCATCATACTTTATAGCACAAAGTTATTTTGAAAAGAAACCATCTCCAAGATACCCCTAAGGTCAAACTATTAATTTCATAGACAATGACATGAACAGGTTTTAAAATTCTTCTCAGGAATTGTCACTAGGTAGAATCCAAGGGGGTCCCCAAAGTGGAAGTAAGGAACCTAAGCCACTCTACCTGTAGAATAAGTTGCAGGGTCCCTGTCACATGAAAAAGAATTTTTAGAGATAGTCAGAAAGGGGAATGAAGGGATTAGGAAGAATTTTAAAAGACACACTCAAAGAACTAGCATGCAACCTGAAGAGAGAAGCATGCTATTCCCTGGAACAGAGAACAGTTGTGCTTTCCTTCAGGTAATAGAAACCTATGGAAAATACGGCCCACCCCCCAGAAGGATACTGGTCATTTTACATTTGTGAATTTAGATTTTTTTAGTATGAATAATGTAAGTATTCTTTGAATTCTTTCAGTCTTTTCCTTTATCTTAAGATCAAGTTCCCCTTTGCTGGCTCAGCTAAACCAATTTATGGGTTTAGACTATTTCTGAAGAATTTTGATTATGCTGGATCTGGAAGGAAAAGAACCTAAACTACCTAAGGTAATGCCAACATGGATAGCTTAGATTAATACTGACTGAGTCCCAGAAGCCCTTAAAAGTACATTTTTTTTTTTAGTTATGATTTTCTCTGCCTGTCTTTATTTCTTCCTTTCTACAACAGATATATAGAAATTTGTAACCTAGCTAAAGGAAGAACCCCATGCTTGCGTGAAGTCCTAAAACACTTCGTTTAGAGGTCAAGGACCTCTGTGAATTTGAGAGAAAATGTGTAACCTCAACTTACAGTCATTAAAGTTTTACTCAAAAAAAAAAAATGTGTCCTTGGCTTGCTAGCTTGAAAGAGATCCAGGACAGATCAATACATTTCTCTTTAGCTTCAACCATATATAATGTTTTTAGGGTGTTTCTTTTCCAGTTCTTCAACTAAACCTTCGAACAGTATTGCTGTGTAGCTGCAGAATAGCTGCTGCGTTCTGTCCCAGAAGCAGTATTGAATGATCTATCTCTGTATCAACAGTAATTTAAAAAGGGCTTTGGAACAACTGATACTAAAATTATCAGCAGTGTTTTAAAATAATACTCTGGACCCCAGAAAAATGGGACTTTGAAGTGAGATCCCTCCTTATAGCTAAATAAGTCATTTGCTTCTAAACTAAGAACGTTTTCCTTCTAAATGATTGAAGTTTTTAAGTAAAAGTGTTTACCTGTCATTCTGTTTGATGGTTTCTTTTGGGTGGTAGAAAAGAAGAAAAGATGTGAACAGTTTTACAACCATGTAGATTTATTGGAACTAGCTCTACGGTGTGTGACAACTAAAGAAAAATAACGCCCAACATAATAATATCTGAAGACCCTTTTAGCTTTAAAATGATATAAACACAGCCCCACCCCCAGGTCCATTGAGCCAGTGATGGAGTCCAGGAATAATGGCACATGCCTGTAATCCCAGCACTAGAGAGGCAGGAATCAGGAGGATCACAACAAGTCTGAGCTGCATAGTGAGACCCTGCAAAAAAAATATAAATAAATAAATAAATACCTTAAAGTGATATAAACAGTAAATGAATAAAGTTTGTATCATGCTTTTCTCAATCGCCACAGGAAACCAGGCAGCTACAAAGCACATATAGTCCTATGTTGGTCCAATTGGAAAGTTGAAGTTTGGTTTGCTTTGAACTCCATACTGGGGTTCATACAATGAGTGAGGTTCACAGAATCAAGTTTACCTGAGACTTATGAAGGCTATTGGATTCTAGATTCTCAGAGGATAAAAATTTGACGTTTTAGTGTGTTACATTTCTTTACATATTCTAGGCAAATAAAAAGGTTGTCTGTAGTTGGCAGGCTTAGGAGCAAAATACCTGGTATTAAGTATAGAACAAATTGCCTATAAAATGAAGGTGACACAATTTTCTGGTTTGCCATGGAACTTCCAATTTTCAGCACTGAAAGTCTCATGTCCTAGGGAGCACTCTGAGTCTTGGGCAAATCACTATGGTTGGTCCCCCAAAGTAAAGCTATTTTCTAGCCTGAATTAAGCCATCTCTAAAGTAATCACAATGCATATAATTATTTCACAAGATCCTATTCTAGGTGGGGCAAAATAATAGGACTTCATCTTAAGAAAAATGAGGCAAAAGAGTGAAGTGATAAGGCTGGAAACCAGTGAGCAGAATTGGTGTTTGAGTCCAGAGCCTTCCTTTCTGCTAAGCACAGATTGGTTTTTGAAAGATTTCAATGAAAAAGCCTTCTATTATCCCATTGTTACAAGGTACTTTGTGATGGTTCATCTGGACTGTCAGCTTGGTTAAAATGAGAGATGCCTAGAAACTTGATAAAGCAGATGTGTCTCTGAGGGTACCTCCAGAGATGACTCACATTATGGTTAAGCCAACTGAATGGAGAAGACCCACACTTCTAAGGGTGACACGAACAATACATGGGAGCCCAGGTGTAACACGATGAAGAAAGGGAAACCCATGGGTGCTGGATCCTTCTTAAGCATGCATGCTATGTTTTGTATTGTTTTTTGGGGTTGTTTTTGTTTGTTTGTTTGTTTCTTTTCTTGCTTGGTTTGGTTTAGTTTGGTTTGGTTTGGCTTGGTTTGGTTTGATGTGTGATTGTCCCTAGATATCAGATGCTAACTGCTTAAACCTTTGAATGAACCTTGCTCCAATGGCTCTCTGAAGAGCTTCTAGGCAGCCAGCCTCAGACTGGAGCTGTATCACTTGTGCCTTGTTCTGAGGCTTCAAGCTTCTTAGACTCAGCAGCTGCTGTCTTCCTCGGCAGTCCAGCCTGCAGATGGCCATTGTGGAATTATTTGGCTTCTAATCGTGCAAGCCAGTCTGGTAAATTCCCTTCTATAATTATAGATACATTCTATTAATTTCATTTTTCTAGAGAATACTGAACTAATATAGGTTAGTCATGTGGTATATATCAATTCTTAGGCCCTCTTTCAATTTAATAAGTGTACAGCAAGAAGTGTCCATAAGTACTGTTTCCCTCATTTAAGAAGTGTAATACAGAAGTAATTATGGGCTAGCAACCCTCCAAAAGAGGTAAGAGAATACATTTGGACCCTTAAATTTCCTAAGAGTATTACATTATGGGAGTGATAGAGAAGAAAAAAATTTATAAAACTACTTTCTGAGTTTTCCTGGCACAATTTAGGATATTTGGCAGACTCTGGGCAGCCTGAAGGACTCTGGTAAGCTCTGAGCTTCCTTAGACCCAGGCATGCAGACATGGACCTTCTCCTGGTGCCAGTCGAAAGGTCCAAACTTTTAAGAATGTAGGAGAACTCTGAGTGGCCTGTGGAAGGAAGGACAGCTACGATCTTTGGCCCAGTGTGAGGAGGCACAAAACATTCCTGGAGCCATTTAAGAACTTTGGCAGATGCTGGGTGGCCTGAGGAATCCTGCCTGGGTCCCTGTGAGCTGCAAAAATATCAAAACACAGGAGGAAAAGGCAATCAGAATCTTCTAATATACCGAGAACAAATCCAGGTGACAGGGCAGGGAAGATGGCTCAGTAGAATAAGCACTTCCCTGGCAAGCACAAGGGTCTGAGTGCAATCCCTGGTTTGGGGAGGTGGTGGGGAGATCCAGGCAACAAAGACATACAAGAACTGAAAATCACCCATCTGAAATCTCTGAAATGATAGCAGTTGAAGGAAAGAAATGAGTTCTTCAAAAAAAGGAAAGAAAAAATTCAAACACAAGCAATAAGGAATGAAAAGGGTGTAATTACCACAGACCTA
>NDGN011408966.1:0-15132 GCA_002564285.1 Tympanoctomys barrerae
GGGCTGAGCTGGCCACACACACACACACACACACACACACAAAAAAAAAAAAAAAAAAAAAAACTCAAATGTCTTCCCAGTCTCTAAACTATATACTCTTTGAGGGAATGGGCAACTTTGTCTCAGTTCAACATCACAGAACTTACATATTAAAGTTGGTAGGCCAGGGAGACGGCTCAATAGAATAAGCACTTCCTTGGCAAGCACAAGGGCCTGAGTTCAATCCCTCGTTCTGCCAAAAAAATAAAAAACTAAAACAAAAATAAAGTTGGTATAATGAACAAATCAAGAACTCCCACATAACTTTGTTGTTACAAATGACAGGATGGTTGCCTTTCCAACAAAGCCCATTCATACTGTAGTGGTGAATGAATCAAGATCTCCACATTTTTGCTACAAGCCCCTGCTGAGATCAAACCCCTAGCAGCTCCTCAGAAAGTTCTGTCACTTCCCTGTCTTTCTGCAAAGAATGAACTCAGTTCAGATTGCAATACAGCTGCACCCCTTCCATTGCGTCCAGAGTTGTGATGGTAGAAGGCTAGGTGAGGGGGTCCCACGGCAGATTAAGAAAATAAAAACCACCATTATCAAACTTCCTTAGCAGTTCCTATATACAACCACTGTAGTTTTTAATGGTGGTAAGGGTAACACTAGTAGTCAATAAAAGCTAAGCACCACAGAAGTAGCATAAAATAACTGGTTGAAATTACTTGATTTGTTGCCTACACTAATTTATTTACTTATTTTTTAGGATAGGAAGAATTTACTGAGAGAAAGAAAAGCTTCTAAGAGGGACAGAAGGGGTCCCTGAAAATGAGTTGCCCCCACACTAATAACTGAAATAGCTACTGACTCACTTCTCTCATAAGATACTAGGGTTGGCAGTGTGTGTCAATTTTTTTTTAACAGGGGCTCTTTACTGACACTTAAAAAGTTTTCCATGAACTTCATTCTTCATAAGTATTTTCCTTTTTAGGGAGTCTGATGCACTATATTACAAACCCATACTGCAATTAAACACTTCACACAATGTCCAAAATACTTTTATAGACTCAGTTTCAGCTATTCTCTTTTCTAGTTTTTAAACTAATACAGGTGCCATCAATTTTTCCTGCCCAAGTCAATTAACCATTGAACTAAAGTTCCTTTGTTTAGACTTGGCCCGACTTGCAATTATATACCTAAGACACAGATAATTCCCATTAAAACTCATATATATATATATATATATATATATACACACACACACACATACTAGTCAGAGCAAGGTAGTGTAGGACTGATGGGTAAAACTTTAAAGGGATTTAAAGTTCTATTTCTTTTGGTTTTAAGTAGGCCCAGGCAACTAAACTGACACCACATTTATTACACCTGCAAAATGTGGAAACTTCTGCACATGCCTTTGCTGTATGCTTTTTTCTAACTCTACCTACTCTTTCTCTTTCAACAACTCACATCAAACAGTTCCCTCTCCTTGAAAAGGGTCACAGTCTTAAAATAGACTTTGGAAAGATAGCACAATTACTACTCAAATTCGACATATAAAATGTTACTAACAGAAGGGCAAAAAATTAATTATTCTACAGACATTTTAAATACCAGCCTCCTTAGTTTAAATTCAACGCATACATACTTTGCCTGCTAAAAGGATGGAATTTATATAGTCCAAAGGTTATAAAAAACCGATTATCTTCCATGATACTACCTACCATTCTAGTCTGAAAAATGCAGATTTCAATATGGAAAAATACCACCTGACTCTGTGTATACACATTTTAAACAGTGATCGTTTAAGGATCCATATTGCAAAGGTTTTGAATATGAAGGTCTTTCAGTACCTTCTCATTTAAAATTGGGTAATTTCGCCAGCAGTGGTGGTGCATGCCTGTAGTAGTTTCAACACAGCAGGCTGGGGCAGGAAATTCTCAGGTTTGAGGCTGGCCTGAATTACACAGAGAGATCCTGTCTAAATAAATAGATATAGATGTAATTTATCCAAAACATTTTTCAAATGCCATTATTTCCCAGATTAAGTACTCAAATGGCTTAGGCAGAAAAACATACCTCTCCATTTGAAAGGCCAATAGATCAAAAAAAAAAAAAAAAGTGTCAGGGAAAACAAGAAATTCATTTTTACAGACTGGAAAAAAATCTCTCAGTCATTTCATCTAAACCCTTCATTTTACAGATAAGAAAACAAACAGAGGTGAAGTAATGTGCCTCAGGCCACTAAGCTACTAATAGCAGCACCACAAATAGAATAAGGTATTTTAATTACTCTCACCAGTACCCCATAACATGCAAGTTGTCATTTGAGTCTTAAAACCAATTATCACCTCATTGATTCCTGAGTAAAGGATTTCTACAACATATTTTTAAAATATTTAAAGTTGATAAAGTTCAAATTCTAACTCACAAAAATAAAATCCTACCCAGAACTTTTAGGAAGTGTATAATCTCATCAGTGAATGTGAGTCCATCATTCAACACCCTGTCTTTCAACTACACTTTTACATGTTTGTTCAATTACAAAGACAATAAGTTCTGGAAAGTTCTTCGTGTACAAAAAGAACTGGCAATCTGTCAAAGATAGGAATAGATCATTATTCCAATAATGTGTGATAGGGTTCCAGCTTAAATTAAGAAAAGTCACTACTAGCAATTTTACCAACAAAACTTTGGGTGGCTCATTCTTGGTTGGCTTTTATTAAGATGTAGATGTGATACTGTTACCACAAAGTGAAGATCTAAGATTAAAGCTGGAAAAAAAGAAAGAAAGAAAAGAAAAGAAAAGAAAAGAAAAGTGAACAAGCGCCTGCCACCAAAAGCTTGTCCCATTCTAGCTCTGATCTCTGTACCCCGTACACTCGCAATGTGTAAACTGCATCGGTGAGACTCCGATTTTCGCTTTTAATACCTCCACAAATCAACTACATTTTCTCTGAACATTCAAGGACAAAACAGACCACATAGGAAAGCAACGATTTACCCTGGACCTTGTCCAGGGGCTGTCTTCTAATCGGTACAATCGTTCCTTTGTGCAACTGATTATTTCCAAAGTACTGAAAGAATGCAGTACTGTACTTTTTGAAAGATGTCAGTCGACAAAACCTAAGATAACGTGATTTTGATTAACTGATGGTCAGTTTATCAATAAAACAGTATTCAGTAGAACGTGTCGTCTGTGTCACACACATAAAATACCCATGTTCCCTGATGACCTCTGGTGTCATTCTACAAAAATAACTTGTTAAAAAGGTTAGTACACCTGTATTTTAAAGACCAGCTTAGCAAAGGGGAAAATTTGCTTGGAAACAAGAGTCACCACCACCGTTCAATACACACACACACACACACACACACACACGAGGCAACGATAAGCACAACAATCCTTACCCCATCTTGCCCAGTGAAAACTTGCTCTGAAGTTGCTGCTCAGGTTACAGAGTAACTTCCAAAGGAATTTTTCCGGAGGCTATTTCGCAGTTGCTTTTCCAACCCCCGCCCCAAGATCCGTTTCCGTAGATATTTCAATGATACTGACAGTTCAATTAGTTCTCGGTGAAATTTCTCTCTCGTTAATATCAAGACGTTCGAACAGTGATGACATTTGCTTATTAGAGTTAAAATACTACTCGGGGACACAAGTCAACTCTATTCCACAGATGAGCGTCCAGGTAGTGAAACGCAGAAACCAGCTTCACAAAGTGCTATAAAAAATGAGTTCGCTGGTCATTTCGCTGTCATCCCAGCACTTCCAGGGGACAGGAAACTCGGCCTTTTCCAGGCTAAGGCTGTGGGTTCAAATTTCTCCACTCTAGGTCCCTGGGGGTGGAGCGTGCAACCCGATGCGACGTGCACTTTAATAATAATAATTAAAAAATCATAAAAAAGCAATACCACTGCTTCCCTGCACTCACATTAGAGGGGGAAAAACTATAGAAAATCTCGAGTCGCCCACCCGGCAGCTTGCGACGTGCAATCTAGCATCTGCCTTCTCAATTTCTCCCTTCCAGAGCCGCAGAACAGAGCGGGTAGACTGGGCATGAGCGATGCGTTCTCCCGAGGAGGCAGAGCGGAGCCATTTCCCAAAGGGCAGCCGCTGGGCGCCGCGGCGGAGCGAGAGGCGGAGACCCACCTCAGCCCCGGGCCGCCCGCCGCCACAGCCGCGCACAAAGGGGCCCGGCCCGTGCCCGGCTCCGCATCCGCCGCCTGGCCCACGGTCTCCGGAGCGCCAGGGGTGGACTCTGTCGGCGGAGAATGAATGAGACCGGACCCGAGCCCCGCGTTTCCCGGTACCCTGCCCCCCGCTCCGGCGACGAGGCCGAAGCGTCGACGGCACCCGTGAGCCGAGGCTGCCGCCGCCGCCGCCGCCGCGTCGGGGGCGGGGAGGCGGCTCGAGCCTGGAGGCTCGCGCTCCGGCGCCCCCTCCTCAGCTTGTCTCCTGCACCGCGTCGCCGACGCCTGTGCCCGGGCCCGCCGCGGATCCGCTGCTCTCGCTCGCCGCCCGAGTCTGGCTCCTGCTGGGCAGAGCCGTGCCGGTTCGGCAGCCTTAAGCCCGCCGCTGCCTCTGGCGCTGCCGCCGCCGCCTCCGCCTCCACCGGCCGGCTAGCGGAGCGCAGGGCGCCGCTTCCAGTCAGCGCCGCCGGCGTGAGGGGAGCGCGCGACGAGGCGGGGGCGGAGACAGAGACGGCGTGCGCGCGCGGCCCCTCCCCCTACTGCGGGTGGGGCTGGGCGCTGGCCGGCTGAGGCGCCGCGGAGCCTGAGGTGGGCGGGCGGAGGCGGAGCTGCGCGCGGCGACGCTGGAGTTGGAGGCCCAGCTAGGCCTAGTGCGGAGCCGGACCGTCCAGCCGGTCCGTCAGTCAGTCCGTTTTCCCCCCTCCCTTAGTGGCCGCTGACAGGTGGGGTATGCGTGCCGCTGCTCTGCTGGCTCGGGGCCCCGCTTCCTGGCTCTATGATCCCTTCTGAGCCCTGCGCCTGACGCCCGCGCTGTGCCTCCATCCTCCGCACAGGAGGACCTTTAAATAGCAGCGTCAGCGCGCTCTCGCCGCATGCACGTCACCCGCGCTCACGTCACCGAGTGCGGGGGGGGGGAGGAGGGATGATGTCACGCGACCGGAAGTACTGCTAAATTAGGGATGGCCTAGGGAGGAGGAGGGCTGGGTGAGCACGTCTGTCCCCACCTGCTCGCTCTGCTTTAAAGGCCAGAGCAAAGGAGCCAGCGGGAGAAGATTCGAAGGAGGTAGGGGCGGGAGGTGCAGGGTTCTTTATAGCAAATGTGCCAAACTCGAGTGAATCATTCATAGCAACAGCCACCTCTTTGGCAGCAGCGTCCCCGGCTCCGGCTCCACAAGCCCCCGCCGGCTGGAAGGTGTAGGAGGCCGATCCTGGTCGCCGGTGGTGGAGACTTCCAACTAGACTTGGGGGAAATCGCTTTCACCCGGGATCCTGAGTACCGTCGCGGCCACAGCCGACCTTTACACGTTCTTTTCTTTCTCTAGGTACCTAAATCACGGACGAGTAGAGTGGAATCGTGCACAGTGTCATAGTAGATGGTAACTAAAGTGGAGCAAAGTCACCAAGTGATTTATAGAATGTTTTCATATTTAAAGTAGTACTGGTCTGGCATGGGAGAGTCAAATTCAAATGTAGCAGTTTACTCAAATAATTATGATCTGAACACTCATTTGTGGTTCATCAAGAATATAAATTTTAGTCTGGAAATTAAGGAAGAGCCCAAGCCTTTCTTATTAAGCACATTTAGATTATTTTTGTGTTTAATAGTTTTCACTGTTTAAGTACAGTATCGCAAGTATGTTGGCTTTTTTAAATAGCCATCTATACGTTTGCAGCCAGATGTGTATTTGTGTCCATAAAAAAGTGTTTTTCAAATTGTAAATTAACTCTAAAGCTTTTAAATGGCTTCATTGTTTTAATTAAAAGTTTATTTTTAAGTGCTTTTAGGTAACTTTGATTTTATTAAATTTGATAGTCATGGCACGGAAATAAAAGAATGACATTGCCAAAGGCCATTACTGCTTCAGGTAGTCTGCAAATTCAGTGATCATATTTTGCAAACCAATATCCAATACACACCAATTTGACATTAAGCAAGGTATTTGAAATTTGAAGTTACCATGCAATTACCAACCTTAGAGGTCATTGTTAGAAAACTAGTAAGTCAATATCCGTGAAGTTCAAATGAAAGCAAAAATCTACATGTGAGTTTTAAAGAAAGTTTTTTAATGTTAAGTGCTCTTAATGTTAATTTACATGACTCTTAATTAACATTGGTTTTGCACCTCTGTTTTCTTGCCCAAGTTAGAAGCCCAAGATTAAAGAACACTCGTTAAAGAAAGTTAAGACCAATTTGCAACTGATTCAGGCTGTCTAGTCATCGTCACATTGTGCAATCATAATCTCATGTAAAGCTTGAAATATTGAAATTAATGAGTTTTTTTAAGGTAATGAAAGCTTGCCGACTTATTTAATGTATAATACTATCATACTAATAGAAACCTGTACAAGTTTATATTTCACATAAGTGAAGCTTCTTCTGTGTAACATATTGAAACAGTAAAACTGTCATTCTTCAAATAATGTCATTACTTGGCCCCTGCAAATTAAAATACCAATTATGTTATTTTACAAAACTTTTCTGTACAGTTTCTTATCTAAGCTGAGTAATATTCTCTTTCCAGCTATTTCCTGACAGGTAAAAACTCTTCACATTACCATTTTCAAACACTTCATTTGACCCTTTCATTATGCATTCTCTTTTACTGTCTTTTTTTCCTAATCTTCACCCAGTTGTCAAAACAGCTTGTCAGCTGCCTCTGTACCCTTAGAATGCTGACCTGCATTAGTTTCTACTTTTCACAGTGACATCCTGGTTTCTTCTCAGCCATCTTTTATCAGTTGAAAATTGAGAGCAACTACTTTCTTCATAAATCTAATGGTGTTCTGTGATAGTTACTGATAGGATATGGCCCTAGTATGAATTGCTAAATTATTATGGTGGTCATCCAATATGGCTGAAGCCCTTAAAATGACAGCTCATCTTCCCAGAGACCACCTCCCCCTTCTCCAGCTCAGCCCAAGGTGCAATTTCCTGTCACCTTTCCCGCCTCCTCAGGGAAGGCCCCAGTCAGCTCCCCAGGTATATCTAACCATCCCCCTCAAACCCCACCCTTGGCAAAAGGCCATAAAAGCCTCAGCCTCCATTTGTTCCAATCCAGAGAATTCCTTGTCTTCCCAAATTCTTTCCATGTCCTCCAAGATAATGAAGCCCCTTTGCCTTTATAATAAAGCCTCTTTCCCTTTTTCCTTCTGCCTGTTTCTCTGCTGCGACACTGTCAAAAACCTGTTACCTCAGTTCATGTGATTACATCAGCCTAGAAATCTAGAGAAATCTATCTAGAATTGATTGATCTTTTTTTCTAGTTTGTGTCAGATTAGTGTATGGGAAAGTACATATATGTCCATATTTCCACTAGAGTTTGGAGAAGAGTCAGAGAACCATTCTAGGGCTTTCCAGCTATAAATAAGGATCTTTATTATACAATGAGCTGATACAATCCAAGTTCTAGTCTTGATTCCCCAACCCTAATGCCTTTGTATGTTTTATAAAGTTGTGAACTTCCTAGAGAGTAGTGTATCTTCTTTTACCGGAAAAAGGAGAAAGTACTTTTGCAGCATTTCAGATTTTTAACAGTTCCTGTTTCCCACTACACACTGACAATTTGTGGGCCGGTTTATGAATACCCTCTGATTTTAGAATCTGTAGGCGATGGCATCTGTTTTAGTTATGAAGTTTACTTCCATGCCCTTAATAGGAAATGGCATTCAATGGAGTATTCAAAGATTGGTTACAAGGTATCTCTTTGTCAATGAAAAGACATTCATCAGAAAAAAATTTGCAAGAAAGAGAGTTTGGATCAAATTTCATTTTTAATTGACTCACATTAAATAATAGCAACTTCCTTTTTTTTAAGTCTCTTTTTTATTATCAAATACCACTATTGCTTCAAATAAGTTCAGACATGTGAGTACTAGGTAAAAAGATATCTCTCCATAAAATAAAAATCTTGAGCTTCCTGTGAAGAAACTAAATAACCAACAGCACATAATTGTGAAGCAACTAAATAACCAACAAGGACTAAATCTAGTAATGTGGGGAAAATGAAAGAGTGATAGGAAACAGTTTATCCACTGGACTGTCCAAATCATCACCATCCTTTATAGTTTGGCTGACCCAGCACACCTTTATGTTTTGTTTGGCTTGTATAGAACCATCTTTTATTATGAATACTAATGTTCTCAATAGGAAACATAAGCAATCTCTTCAAGAAAAGCTAAATCAATTTTTTAAAAGAGAAACAGCAATCTCAAGAGAAGGATGCAAGGCAGGCCAAATAGCTCAGCGGATTAAAGCACCTGTCAACAAGCCCAGGATTCCTGGGCCTGCCTTACTGCCCCCCTCCCCCCAGGGCCCACTGAGATGGTGATTGAGACTGGGTGTGGTGGCGTGAGCCTGTAATTCCAGCTCTTGGGAGGCTGTAAACAGGCAAATCACTACAAGTCCTGTCTAGCAGTGAGACCTGAACACCCTGTAGACCCTTCCCTAAAATACAAAAAAAAAAAAAAAAAAAGGAGAGAAAGATACAAGTATTTGGCATCTCCACATCAGGAAAGACAACTTTTACTCTTTCAAAAACATCTACAGAGTGGTGGAGAGAGAGAAGCTGGAGAATTATCCACAGGAGAACTATAATATAGGACATGGGAAATAGTTGCATAGAGTTCTTTGATTTTTACTGTAAAATCATTGATCATTTCCCATATGGTTAAAGAGATACAAATGGTACTAGACTGGTGAAAGAAGATAGCAGAAAGTTCTCAGTTATGTGTTATTGAGGGCCTGGATAGAATACAATCAGATGAAACTGTCATACAACTTTGTATGTAATTTAAATTTTTTTTTAGTATTCTGGGATGGGGGCTTGTGAAAAATGACTGGTTTAACTGGATTATTTGGCTAGTTGATTGGGTGATTATTTTAAGCAACAGAGAGCAGGCTAGAAAAACATTTACATCTGCAGAAAACTACAGTAAATAATGTAGTGTAAAGCTTGTGCTCTACCTGTGCAGTTACTTCTAATGGAATGCTGTGGAAGCTGATTGCCATGGCAACCAATAATCTTTTTCCTGAATGGGGGAACAAAACAACCATGAGGAAAATATTGAAACGAGCTACCTCATTTTGTGAATCTTTTGGAGCCAGCTGGGGTAAAAACAACACAAAAGGCATTCAGGACAGCCATGTTTACGAAAAGAAATTGCCTTTTTTTCAAAGAGATGAAGCCAAGGCATAAAAGCTGAACTATTTCAAAGATAGATGAGGCTCTAAGGCAGCAATTACAGACTCTGAAGCACAGCATATGTTGCTAAAGACTCTGACACAGCTAGAGCAGGCAGAAGCGATACCTAGAACCTTTATTGAAGTTGCTTTTCAGTTTAAGAGATCAGCAACATTCTTAGCATTTGAGGGTTTCAGCCAAAATATTTCATGAATTATTTGTGAGGCTTTTTATTTCATTTCTTTCAATCTGGTTCTAAATTATAATTGCTTTCAATGTTAAAAATGGAAATGATAAATATATTTTTAGGGTTTTCTGGAGAAAAAAACCTATAGGATATATTGAGATATAGAGAGATGCTGACCAATCAGTAGATAGCTAAATGGAGGTTTATTCCAAGGTTTGGCTCACATAATGAAAATAAGTGAAATAATAAAAACTGGGGATCTGGGGAATTGGGGAAGCTGATATTACAACTCCCTATCAATCTGAAGGCTTGGGTACCTGCAGTCTGATCTCACACACACAAGATGACTGTCCCAGCTTCAGAAGAGAGGGAGAATTACCCTTTTATTAGTTTTTCTGTTCTACCCAGGTCCTCCACAGATTACACAGTGTCTGCCAACACTTGTGTAGGTGGAGCTTTCCTTAGGAGTTCACTGAGTCAAATGCCAGACTCTCCTAGTTGTTGTTCTTGGCTCTGTTAATATGGTGTGTTACATTTAATGATTTACATATGTTGAACCATCTCTACATCCCTGGGAACCAGATTCCTCTATACGTACCGATAATTAGTTCTTTACCAGCTATCCCTTAGCCTAGTCAAATTGACACCTAAAATTAACCGTAGCAATATTTATTTTAATAATGAATTATTTTATTATTTTAAAAATATATACAATAAAATTACAATTTGCCTGTCTCCTATACTTAGAATAAAATCTAAACATCATACCTTATCCTAAGAGGAACTTTGTGGTCTGGGCCCTGTTTTCCTCTCTTACCTTGGTAACCATTTCCTAGTGGCAGATATATTATCTACTGCAAGGGACAGAAAAACCAACTAATGATGGTTTAAGCTATACAAATGTTTTTCACTCACATAATAGGAAATCTGGAAAATAAATGGTTCTAGAGTTGGTTTTGAAGGTCCAAGATTTCATTAGGGTCTCTTCTATCTTTTCCCTTTGCCATGTGTATGTACTGTCTTTTAAACCTGGCTTAGCATTTTGAGGCTTTTGGAAGATCATTGTGTTTCCAACATCACATTCAGACAAAGAGCACTGAAAGCAAGAAAGGAGACTGAGAGATTGCCCCCTTTTGCCTGTTTTTACCAAAGAGAAAAATCCCTTAAAAGTCCCTTTTCAGGTGCTCTCATGTCTTATTGATCAGAACCAGAGAATGTACCCATCCCTAGGTCACTGACACCTCAGAGTTTTGATGACTGTGTTAGACAAGTGATGGCTCATGACTGAGCACTGTAATAGAACAAAATTAGAATTTGCACAGTAAGGACAAAGGGACAATGGCTGTTGGGCAGGCAAGGCCACACAACCTGAAGCCACCCAGGTATTCTCGCGGCTTTTCAGATAGGGTAGGAAGGGCTGGCCAGATAGCTCAGCAGACTAAAGAGCCTGCTTAGGCTGAGCACAGTGACCAGGTTCCATCCCCTGTGTGTGGTGCTGGCTCTGGCCCTGGGGTGTGCTGAATGGTAAATGAGACTGGGTATGGTGGTGTGCACCTGTAATCCCAGCACTTGGGAGGCTGAAAAAGGAGAACCACTACAAGTCTCATCTGTGTAGTGAGACCCTGTAGACCCTGTATTAAATACACACACACACATACACACACACACACACACACCAGATAGGGTAGGCTTGTCGCCAACACAGGGCCTTTCACTGTTCACTGTTTGTACCTTCTGCCTGGAGCATAGATGTCCAAGATCTTCAAGTAGTGCACTACTCTTCGACATTCAATCCTGTGCTCAAATTACATCTCAGAAGGATCTGCAAACATTCTTCATAAAATATCTATATATCTATCATTGCTAATCCTCCACTTACTTTCTTTATTTTCCTCATACTATAGTCAACACTGTCTAAAATAATCGCATAGGTTTATTAGTTTAATTGTAGGACATATCCCTTAAAGGAGAATTTTGTTCCCAATCTGGTTTGTGTCTCCATGTCTAGCATACAGTGGGTGCTCAATGATGTTTACTGGATGAATGAGTTGCACAGATTTTCAGTTGTCCTTAGGTACAAATTATTTGAATTAGTCAGAGTTCTTAACTATCTCGAATAAACAACAAAATCTGCTCTAACTAGAAAAATATTGATTTAGAATCATGGTATACATTGCTCAGAAATCATTCAGAAGGCTGGGGAGTGTTTTGGCTGAGGTTTCAAGAACAGAGCTGGTAGGAAACAAGATGCTCAAATTAGACATTTTTAGGAGTCCTTGATAAAGATATTGCCCTTCACAAAGGGGTGCAAGGATTAGGGGATCCATAAACAAAAGGGCAATACCTGGCTTAGCAGGATAGACTGTATTCTTTATGCCTGAAAGGACTGGAGGAAGATGTAGTGGCTGGATCCTGAAGACAGAGGAAGCTATGGGGGATGGAAGCTGTGTCCTTTGCTCAGTGATAACAGTCAGATACAGAGACCCCATCCATTCCTGAAAGGCAGCCCTAGAAATCAATCAGTCAATCAGTCAGTCTCTCTTTCCACAGCACACCTCAGTGTCTCCTGCTAGTGTTCATCTTCTAAAGCTGACACATTGAGAACTATACATTGTCATCCTAGAGCAACAAGCAGGGGAAAGAGTACAGGGAGGATCTGGAGGGGAAAATGTAAGATACCTAGTGCAATTATATTCCATTTGTCAGTTATTAGCTTGGCAATTACTTTAAAGTGTGGTATATGGGAATAAAAGCACAGTGGGAATATAAATTGATATGTCCTTGAAGGTATATATAAATTTTTGTTTTTTTGGTGGAACTAGGGATTGAACTCAGGCCATTGCACTTACCAGGCAAGCGCTTATTCTACTGAGCCATCTCCCCGGCCCCAGTATACATAAATTTTGACACAGCAGGTCTGCTTTAAGAAATATATTGTACTGGGCGAGGGAGATAGCTCATTGATCTGACCTGGGTTCGATCCCTGGCATTCAATGCTGTGCTGGCCCCAGAACCCAGGGCATGCCATGCTGGCCACTGAAACTGGGCGTGGTGGTACATGCCTGTAACCCCAGTGCTGGGGAAGCTGAGATGGGAGGATTACTACAAGGCCGAGCTGTGTAGTGAGACCCTGTTCCAAAATAAATAAATAAATAAAAGATTCTTTTTTAAAAATGGGAAAAATGTATTGTACAGATACTTGTTTATTTTAAAATGGTAAGAGGAGGTAACATAACTGTTAGGTCTATCAAAAGAGGACTGATTAAAGGATGGCCTAACTGTACAGTGCAGCTATTAAAAAGAGTGATGTAGATCTATCATGCTGATGTGGAAAGTTGCCTAATACTGTAACAGAAAAAATTCTAGATGAATTCAGGAGTAGTTACCTTTCAGGAATGGAGCTATAGATTTCAGAGTTACAGACTGGGATTTTTAAAACAACTCTTCCCTAGCACCATTTGTATCATTAGATTGTTTTGCCATATTTTTATTTTAATAAGTTATTTTAATATTTTATTAAAAATAAGCAAATGTTTGAAGTTCAGTTGTAGTAGAATACATTTTTATACATTCATTTTCTTATTTCTTTTTTGAAAAAAGACAATTTTAAGTGTACAAAATACATTTGGAAGAAGAAATACATTTCTAAAAAGAAAGAATATTCTACTAAAGAGACATACTGTTCCCCTCCTGGGTATTTTTCCAGAAGAAATGAAAACATCGTACCACAACAATATATGTGCAACTATGTTTACAGCAACACAGTTTGTCATAACTAAATCTTGGAACCAACCCAGATGCCTATCAACTGAAGAATGGATAAAGCAGATGTGGTATTTTTACACAATTGAGTATTACTCATCTACAAAACAGGATAAATTTGAGTCTTTTGTCAGTAAATGGATGCAACTAGAGAACATACTCTTAAGTGAAATAAATCAGACCTGCATGTGCAAACATCATAGTCTCCTTAGTGGGAGAACATGAAAGAAGAAAATGGAAACTGAAGCGTATGATAGATACTAGGAAAAGGGAATGAACTTATTCAAAAGGAGTTACTGAGTTGAAGAAAAGGACAGGAGAGAGTGTAGGGGAAAGAGATTTATCTATGGGAGCAGGATGGTTTGGACAAGTGTATTGTGCATTTCTGCTGGTCTATGGAAAGCAGAAGATAATACTTAATTTGTTTTGTGTCTTTTCCATTGTTTGTATTTTTCTCTTAATTTCTTATACATTTCTTTCTCTTTCTTCCTATTTTTGCTTCAACTCATTGATTTTTTTATTGTTTTTTTAGTTGTAATTTCATTGATTTGTGCCATCAGTAATGCTTAATGAGAAGCTTGTGAGATTAGACATTATTAAGTGATTAATTTAAGGATATATTTTTCTTTATACTATTTTTTTTCTTTCAGTACCAGGGATTGAACTCAGGAACATGTGCTTGCCAGGCAAGCACTTATTGCACTGAGCTATCTCCCTTGCCCTTCTTTTTCTTCCAATTTTACATGCATATATATCTGCTAATATGAGTAACTGGTTGGAAGATAACACTATGTGTTACAACAAATACTGTGAAATTCATATTATTTTAAGTGAAATTCTGTATCACTTGTAATTTTTTGTTTTAATTCTAATTTGTACTCTTTAAAAGAGAGAGACATACTAATGAGAGCAGTATAATGACATTAGAAGACCAAGACAAGACTATGTGAAGGTACACGAAAGCATCTATTTAATATGTTGAACAAAATCAAGGGGAAGCCTGATGGTTTGTAAACAAGCACAGATTGCAACTTTATGAATATGTGCTCCATGGGACAGAAATAGTAAAAATTGTTAAAAGGCAGATTTATCTCCATTTGAGAAAAAACTGAAAGAGCAATTAGGTCTACATCATTTGCCCTTAGCTCTTCTTTAGTAGATTGTTTGGAGACAGAAACTAGCTGTATGGCTAACTGTGGGGTAGTGTAGAAAATGCACTTTTATATAAAAGGAGGGTGGAAGCTCCAGTGGCGCGATCGGTTAGCGCGCGGTACTTATATAAAAAGAGGGTGGACATAAGACCCTTAGAGCCATTTTTTATTCAGAGATCTTTGGCAACTCATTCTGAGCTTACATCACAGTGGCCCTTCACCATTATCTTCTCTGCACTGTCTCCTGCTGAGAGCTCATCTTCTCCTGGGTAACCAGTCTTTTTGCCATTGCTCAATATATTTTGCCACTTTTCTCTGTTCTTCATTCTCACCCTGAAATCTGCTGGAAAGCTCTACTTGCATGTTTCTGAAAGTCAAAATTGGTAGAGCAAATTGAGCACTTCGATTCCTTTATTCCTTTGGGACTTTTCTTCTTTACATGATAGATCAAGCAAGACTAACAGATTTGATCAGGAAAGAAACAATAAGCTCTTCTAAAATTTAGACAGTATATTACTTATTCAAATAGGAAAAAAAAAGTATAGTAAAGGTACCAGTTCTCTTAAGGTATGTACTTACAAAGGAGATAAGGAAAATCATAACTAAAAAACCCCTTTTTTATTAATTTTATTGAGAAACAAATAGTAATGAGACAGTTTCAAAACAGGATAGG
>NDGN011408985.1:0-12244 GCA_002564285.1 Tympanoctomys barrerae
CTATCTATCTATCTATCTATCTATCTATCTACCTATCTATCTATCTATATTTAGTATGTTCCGCAAACATGCATTAATGAAAAACTAAATTTAAAAACAAAACAAAACAAAACCACAAACACACTACCTACTGTGCTCTGGGCACACTGAAAACGCACGCATGTAGAAAATGAGCCATTGGCATGCACACAGAACTTCATGTTCATGAGCGAGGGGCATCTCACGGTATTTGAACCTTGCATCCAATGAGCAAGGTAACCTGCTCAGGACAAGCCACCCAATGGTCAGAAACGTACCTTCTCCTAGATCTCATGCTTCTTGGAAAATGAAAAGTAGTATGAAAAGTAAATTAGCAAGACAATCAAATAAGCTGCTAATTCTTTACTGTGAATCCAGACAACAAGGTGAATACTATTACAGTAGGCCTATTCTGTTAGAGTCTTCTTTTTCATTATAAGACAGAAGAGACGTTTCTCTGGCACTGTGCATATGATTTGAATCTTAAATGTACATGGTGCTCCATGCTCAGCAAGTTTTCTGGGCTGTATCATAGCGTCTGAACTGTAAGATACAATTATGTTTTATAGTTATGCAAAATTAGTTTGCAGGGAGCATGTAAGTTGTTGTTGCTGACCGATCCCTAGAAAGGTCTCATGGTTGCCACAGCACCATTTCCATCAATATATCAGGGTTCTGAACACCCATGGGCACAGGGAGAGGTTAACTTTTAAAGTGATAAAGAAACACCACATTTCTTTCTCCCAGTGGTGTCCACAGCCTTTCTTCGCTTGAAGCCTTGCATACTAAATGCATCATCTCTGTTCTATGTTGGTCTCAGAACTCATTGCCTTTTCTGCTGACTGTAGTGGAAAACGGGTTGGCTAATTCTGATTTGCACAGTCTGTCTGCATTTCAGCTTGCCTTCCTCATCAGGGACAGTTCCCAGTGAGCGACGGAAGAGGCTAATTGGCTAATCAATATGAAGAGCAGCAGCTGAAAGGGAAGTCAGGGAATTCAGAGGCCACAACACGGACTGCCCATCTTCTGCACTCTGATTTTCCTCATGGACATTCAGCCCTGTCTGTCACAAATGATCAGGATGCTCTGGCGACTTGGGTCCTTGTGCATCACCTGTGTGCGGGAAACACTCTCTAGGAAATTTTACCTGCCTCTGCTGCCCCAGAAATGCCCCATTGAAAGACAATCTCAGGCAGAGGACTGCTTCATGGTGGTAAGAGCTGAGGGAACAGAGTCCAAAATCAGAATCAGTGGCCATCACAGTCTTTTCAACAGTGGACCAAAGAGAGTCACAGTGCACTCATCTAACAAGAACAGCTCACTTCTGTTGGCTCTGCATCTCACACTTTGGCTCTGCGTCTGGTTTGCTGCCTTGCCTGGTCTTCGGAAACCACATAGTACATCTGAGAAAGTTCTTAGCATGATTATTCACCATTTTCTTCTGATGACCCACTCTTCGCTAGAGTCTACCTGCCAGGGAGCCACCACTCACACCGATTGATATAGACAGAGTGCTCTGGGGAGCTCTGAGGCCACCCAGAAAGCCACCTTACTGTGGTGCACCTCACTTACCCCTGGTACCAGGAGCTGTCTTCCAAAGTCTACCTGCCCAAGGTGGTCCTGGCACTGCAAAGGGGTAGACAGGAGAGGGATCTGCAGGTCTGCCCAAGGATTTGAGAAGCAGAACTTTTTTTGTGGTCCCTGGGGTCACACGTGGGTCCTTGCGCTTGCTAGGCAGGCACTCATACCACTGAGCTATCTTCCCAGCCCGAGAAGCAGAACTTTTGAAGAAACAGCTGTGTGTTGTAGAGAGCAGTGCATAGATTCCTTCTTTAGTCTCTGCCTTTCCTCCTAGAATTTCCATTCCTAGCTAGGGGGGATAAGATACCTGTTCAAAAGGACTGCATATTTATAACATAGATACAGAAATATACATGTGTATATAAATATTTCTTTAAATAATGAAAAATTTCAGTGGACTGGAGTAGGAAAATAAATCATTACTTACTAGGCTTTATATTTACTTAATCCACATTTATTAAATTATGGGAGTCCCAAAGCACATTTGTCAAAATATATACAGCAAATCAGCTGTTAGAAAAAAAATNCTATGACCCCTGAGCTTTAACTTACTAACATTTAGTATAGGGTGTTTTTACCTAAGAAATGTGGAATTAGACCAGTAGCATGTATTTTGAAAATACATCCTCTACACACAAGGCCAACTGGGTCAGATGTATAATAAACATAAGACAATTGATTAAATATTAATTGATGTAATCTGAATTGGATCACTCAGATGTTCTCCGCTGTTGTTCAAGTAAGCAGAAAGTGGTGAAAAGAACATGAAGTCTGTACTAAGAAAAATCATCAAAGGAGTGACTACATAGCCACCACTTATAGAAAATATTGAGCTTCAGTTTCTAATTAGTACAAGGAGAGGAAGATGATTTCTACCCGACTATCTCTACATCATCAAATGTGAGGCTCTTGCCCAATGCCGCACAGAAATATATTCGTAGCAAATGCACATTAGTAGTAGGACTTTCATTTATGTCTAGCTGTAGAGCCAGAGGAGGCTGGGAACGAAAATAAGTACGTAATTTCCATGTTGTAAATCCTGTTCTTTCTACATCCGGTGGGCTCCTATTGTAACAATCCAGTGATTTGTATAAATTTGTTTTGTCTAAAACAGAATCTCTCAATGAACTCCACATTTCAATTTATAATCAAGGTGGAGAGTGCTTCCCTGGCTGTATAAATAACAGCATGCTATTTATATAAATAACCTGAGACTTTGCACCTGCTGGTGACAGCAGAAGCTCTGTCCTTGGGCCGCTGTCACATCCCTGATCTCGCCACACTTGGTAGTTGTCTGCATCATGGAGAGGGTATGTCTGCATCACACCTGGAGCCTTCTACGAATGTCCCCTGTCTGACTTTAGGTCACTGTGCCTGTGTGTGCTAGGAACTAGCACAGTCCGCCCTAGAGGGGCATGCTATCCGTTCCAGGGAGGTTAGGCTGTGATGTCCCCAAGGAGCAAGAAGGGCCACTTCGTGATGGTGATTAGACCAAAGAAGGTATCTTTTCTGTCCACTGTCTGGCATCCTGTGCTCTCACTGTGACCCCCACATTGAAGACGTCCCTACAGCACGGGTTTGTGTTTGTTGATAGTGACAGTGGCATGAACTCTTGAGTAAAGTAAACTATGATGCACTTATTGAGGAGGGCAGGAGAATAGAAGGCCAGCGGGTTGATGCTGTTCAAAGCCTTATTTTAATAAAACATCACTAACAGTGTGTTCATGAAAAAATGACAGCTAGATGAACAAAGCTCTCCAGCTCTTTTGATCTAGAATCCTTCTGCAGATTCCTGACCCTCGTGGGCTATGAAATACAGGGAGAATCATCCACTGGGAATTTTGACGTGTGAGGATGGTAAATGGTGTCTCAGAGTACCCGTTCGTGGGGGGCCTCCATGGAGATTTCTCCCTGTGTCAGAAAGGTTGTCCCTGTGCAGGTCTCTCCAGGAAGCAGGCAGCAGGCCCGGAAATCAAACAAGCCTCTGGTGTCCCCTACAGAGAAGTGGCAACACTCAAAGTCACAGAGGAGTGTCCCCTGTGAGAGAGAGAGACACTGTTGTTGACTCTGGCAGCTCCTGTGTTTGGTGTCTGAAAGGCATGAGCACATGCTTCCTGGGAGTGTGTGAGCACCCAGCAGGTGGATGCAGCTGTCTCGTGTTGGCAGCTGCTTGTCTGCTCCACAGCAGCTCCTTGGGGCTGCGCCGAGCTCCTGTTGTTCAGGGACTCATTTAAAGTCCAGGTAGTGGATGAGTGTGGGCATCGCGTAACTGTGCAGCAGCTGCTCCTGTGCATTGGAACCCAGTATCAATCGCTCACAGTGAATCCTGTGTTCTGCTGCTCTCCCGGGATCAGGCATTCTGGGACCTCCTTGCTCACCTGCTGATGCCTGGGCATGGTCACCACGCCAGATGTGCTCAGGAAATTAGTCATCCTGGGACCCTCACCCTAAACACGCAATCCTCTGATGATAACTCTCAGGTACCCATTTATGATGGCCTTGCTTGAATTAGTTCAGCAAAAATGTCTTGGGGTTTGAGCTGATGTCTGGCTTTTTAAAACAGTCATGTTCCGAGTGTTCAAGTCACAAAACCCAACCCTAGCCAGTGACATTCTAATGCTGTTTCAGTAAGGCAATTTTCCAAATGTGCCACTTTGTATGTTGGAAGGTAGATTACTTGCACAATCACCCTAAATAAACTAAGCTTGAAAAGTTTAAGTCTAGGACATAAAGAGCAGAAATGAAATTTGGTTAAGATGCTTGGTTAAGTTACACATATCTTGAACCTCTTACCTTAATCCACAGCACAAAAAAAATCCATAATTTAAAATGTTCATGTCTACTGCCTTCCAAATAGCATGGACATTTCAAAAATTAGTACTTTAGACCTTCTTAATAATAAGCCATGGCCGAAATACAAATTGTGCATGGATCTCAACTAATGATGTCACCTCCAACTACTGCACACATCTAACGTGGCGCTGACACATAATTCACTTGGCCGGTCTCCTCTCCAACTCTCCACATAGTTCATTGCACAAAACTATGGTTTTAATTCTTAGCATCTCAGTAAGGGCAGTGGTGCATTCTGTCTCCAGTGGAGGAGGCAGAGTCTGTAGCAACCCGCCTGGCACATCTGTTCTGTGCCGGTGCCTCCCGTTCTTTGTTAAATCTTCCCCCATGTGACACCTTCTAGTATCAACAGGAAACTCTTGGATGTCAGACCTGGAAGGTTGACTATGGCATGGTTTCTCTTCTATGAGAAGCCCAAACTATAAATAATTTTATAGTTAAGGAGCAAAGGAAAGAGGAGGTGGTAGCATTCATGGAAGTAAGAGTTTCTGGAGATGGGGAAAAGACTTTGGGAAAGGAGATGGAGGGGAGGTTCGGGGGAGAAAAGGAATGAAGATGATCAGGCCGTGCTAGATATGTAATAATTCCCCCAAACAAGTGTGATTGTTGTGCATCACAAACACAGACTCTTACAAATTGGGGGAGAGTATATTTTAATTTATGCAATTTATATGCATATGTCTATATGTCTAGTTACATAAGCATATTTGCCTATAGGTGTAAACCTAAGTGGGAAATTGTTTTCATAAGAATTAAAAAAAATCTTCATTTATTTATTTGGTACAGGGTCTTGCAATGCAGCTCAGATTTGTAGTGATCCTGTCTCAGCCTCTCCAACACTGGATTACGTGTGTGCACCACCACACCCAGTTTTGGGACACGCACAGCATGCCCAGGGTTCTGGAGCTGTCATGGCAGGCAATACTGGGGATCGAACTCTGGTTCTTTCACTTGCCAGGCAGGCGCTTAGACCACTGAGCTATCTATCTAGTTTGTTTTTGTAAGAATTTTAAGCCAGTGAATCAGGCTACAACTGTGGCATAAAATTCTGACTTTCTTATAAGACGCTTGTGACCTCTGAGTGAGGAACAGCCCTGTCTGTCTGCCCACAGGACCCACAGCCTGTGACCCAAGACTCAAATGATGGCCTTTGTGTTGAGGAGTTCCTCTCCTGGACCTGAGATTCTTGAAGAGCTCTGAGCCCAAGGAGCAAGGGGAAGAACATGCGCTGTCACGTGGCCACATTGCCATCGTTTGGTGTATTTCTAAGAGGCAGGCTGTGAGCCACCATGTCTCTCTAGGCTCTTGAGAACACTCTCTTGATAGAAAAGAAATGACTTTCAAGAAAGGGCATTTCAAAGTCATGCTTTTGAGTTTTATCCTGACAGGAAGTTGGATGGAAGGTGAGAGTTGTCTCAAGTGCACAGTGACAAGCTCCCTGTATGGCAGTTGCTGCCGTGTTGAGTGCCCTAGACAGGAAGCAAATGACAATTTTCTCTCCACTGCATTTCTCTTGCACCAAATCAAGCTGTGGCAATTGACAAAGTCCACCTAACAACCAGTGGGAGAGGACCCTCTGGCTGGGAGGCAGACGAACTAAAGACACCCCACAGCACCCTTGGGTCAGTAAGAGCATCCCTGGCATAGAACTTTCAAGAGAATGGAAAACTAGTGACCAAGGATGCTAAATTACTTTTGTTGCTCAGTTTTGCTGAGCTAATCAAATATGCACACCATAAATATCTCAGTAAATTGCTGTGACCACCAAACCGAAAAACAAGTTGACCAAAAACAAAATTTAAAGCCTAGAAGATAATTTAAATAAGTCCTCTAAGACAGTGCTTCTTAAGCATATTATCTTTTCAGTAGTGATCAAGCCGATTTGTTCCTATAGCAAAGTTAGGGTACCAGGGATTGTTAACACTGTAAAATTCACACCCAACACCAGGCCCATGTCACCATGTGACACTTTGCTAGTATTTTAAAGATTACCGTTTTCCTCCTCCTCCTCCTCCTCTTCCTCATCTTCTTCCTCCTCCTCCTCTTCCTCCTCCACATCCTCTCCATCCTCCTCCTCCTCCTCTTCCTCCTCCTCGATCTCTTCCTCCTCTTCCCGGTCCACCTCATCATCCTCTTCATCCTCATCCCCTTGCTCCTCATTGTCCTCAGAGAACTCCTCCTCCTCCTCCTCCTCATCCTCCTCCTTCTCATCCATGTCTTCTGTCCCATCACTCTCGTAGCATTCGTCCACCGAGGAGCTGTCTGCTTTCACCGCAAATGGCTTTCGCTTGGGAGCTGGTTCTTGGGGCTGCTTATCTTGTGTTTTTCTTTTTTTAGCCAAGGGACAACCATATACACTGATAAAAAATAGAGAAAGAGAAAGAGAGAGAGAGAGAGAGAGAGAGAGAGAGAGAGAGAAAGAGAGAGACTTGTGTTATTGTCTTTAAGGATCAGAGCAATAGGAGAACCTGATGGGGATATTTAAGGCTGAGCATGAACCACATCAAGGTGGATGCCAGAGAGTGATGCTTGGACCCACGCATCACTCAAGTGCTGAATTTTGTTACTGAAATTGCATTCCAAGGAAACATAGTTTGCGTTGTCTGCTGCCATTAACATTTACTCTGGGTCTCCCAATTCCTCATTACTGTGGTTTCAGATGCTATGGAGGTGCTGGTGAGATTCCTTAGCATGGTTTATGAGACATTTGTATGAGCTGTGCAGCATGCAGTTGACAACGCAAATTCATTTTTTTTCAACGTTTTACCAGATATGCAGCATGTGTGATGCATATTTAAAACAATATTGATTTTATGCATGCTCTTTTAACTTATAAAACTGACATAAACTATAAGTGTGTGCTGGGTTGTGAACAAGCTTTGGGTTTGTATATTCTGGAGATATAAGTATACCTTTCTTTCTGGTAAAAGTGGATATGATGGCCTATGGAAAGAAGAGAAGCCACGTATGCACTTGTGGCTTGTTCATAAGAGGAAGTTGTGCAGATCCCTGTCCATCCTGGATAGGATGGGTCCAGCTACAGAGTTTCAAAGAGGATGACCTATATGTGAATGGAAGTTACCACCAAATCAGGCTAAAATTGGTCCAAACTTGGGTAAGACCCCCACAGCATCAGCTCGCAAAATTTCCTGGAGAAAGGGCAATTTTCCAAAGCTATGCTGTCAACTTAGTCTTATTGTTTTCTTTCTGGAAATCCTATACATGCTGCAATGAACCAGGGAGAAAAAAGAAGGTGAAAGTACTGTAGACAAGTATCGGATGTGTCTAAGGTGCGGTGTGTGACCTGGCTGCTGACAGTCTGGGCAGACCCCTGGAGCCTCGGACTGCGAATGGGGGAAGGATCACTTGGCCTTGAGGGCTCAGGCATGATGACCCCTTGTCCCAAGATCTGAGGTCCAGCGGGGACTCGGGTGTGTCAATGGCACCATCTTAAATCCACTTACTGCTGCTCAACACAGTCCCCCAAAAGCTATACCCAGCCCACACGTCCTGAAACTGGGATGAGCACCACAGAGCCGCTGATACAGGCTCTGGCTACGTACAGGCCACGTATGATGCTCTGGGTGCTTATACTGGAAATACGGAGCCATTTGAACTCTTCCAACCGCTTGCTGATGTGATCAAGTTGGAAGATTGGAAAAGTCATGGCATTGGCCAGCTGTGCATGGGGAGGGGGGCACTTTGGGGTGTAAAGCTAAGGGCCAGACAGAGATCAGCTAGCCCTCCTTGGAGGCAGAGGGTGAAGCAGAAGGGAGGAGGACAATCAGATTGCCAGTGGGCAGCTCTGTGGGGAACCACAGAACGAGGGAACCTGGGCTGTATACCCAGATGCCCGGCAGGTAATGGGGGCCACCTCTACCAGACAGGAGAGATAGGCCTGGGCAGGTGCTGGGAGCAGGAACTTGGGAGCAGGACAAAGGACACACCGGATAAATGTCCAGTGGTGGACCTGAGTCATCAGCTGAGAAAGAGAAATACTTGTGTTACACAGTTGCCTTATGGATGAAATGGAAAAGAAAGAAAAACACGTAGGCAGTTCCTTCCATGTCCAGCACGTGCTAGGTATTCAGTGCATGGCAGTGACTACAAAATCATGGTACAAATTCACCTATGCTGTCGTATTACTGCCTGGGTGACCAGCTGTCCAGCAAATATGTCACTCCTCAGGGTTCTGGAAACTAATTCTTTTTAAATATCACTTTTTCATCTTTTTTTTTTTTTAAAGAAAGGAAAGATTTATTTAGCTCACAGTTTGTGGAGGTTTCGGCCCATAACCTCACTACTCCTAAGATAAGGAGGTGACTGGCCCTATCACAGGGATGCACACACTGCGGGTCATTTTCCTTCATGGCTTGGCTACTGCATCATTCCACAGAGGCAATGTCATTCATCACATGTCCTGGAGGATCTGCAGGATGAAACACCCTGAGTCTGGAGATGTCCTTTCCCCTTGGCCCTGGACTGGCCAGGACAGAGTCCCTGCTTCTGTTAGAATGTTGAGGTTCTCATCTGTGCAGTGAGGGGAAGAATGAATTTGTGAGCGCTGCCAGCCAGGACATGTGGGGTGACTGGTCAACTGATTGCAGCGCCACCCCCATAGGAACACCAGAAGAGAAAGAAGAGTGACTGTAATGACCCTGCAAAGCTGAAGGGAACAATCATTACATGGCATTCTGGGTAGGAAGTGGAAAGCTTTTAGAGGATTTCTGAGACTGCTTCCCTGTGGACTTTCTCATCTGCTCTGCAGGTCCTGGGTCCGCTGCCTCAGACACAGGCAGGTTTGCCCACACTCTGTGCTTGCCAAGTCCAACTTCCTCACCACCCACCTCTTGGGGGTGCTTCTATCTTGGGGTACTGGCTGTTACCCTCTGGTCCAGACAATGCCACAGTGGATGAAGATAGCCCCTGGCTGCCTTTCTCTGTCCCTCTCATAGCTTTGGGGTTTGAATCCAGGGCCCCTGCACTGAACTGCATCTCGGACTCCCCCACCTTAAAATTTCTTTCTCTCTCACTGAGTCCTTCAGTTGCTTGTCCTGGCCTCAAACTTGCAGTCTTTCTGTGTCAGGCTCCCAGACTGCCGGGATGACAGGCACATGAAGGACACTTAGCTGGTCAGTGTAGTTTGCAATGGTCTGCTTGATGCTGGAGTGCCCTGGGTCATAGAAGCAGCTCACCAGCCTGCCTTTGTCCCTGGGCCTCATCTGGGTTGCTGCAGATGATGATGGGTGGTTGGCCTTGTGTCTTCTGGCCACAGGCAGCTTCTCCAGATCCATAAGGGGCTCCTCCCCTGCTGCTCTGCTCTGCAGATGGTGAGTCTGACGCTCAGGGCAGGCACGGGGCTGATTCTCATACTCAACGCGGGCAGCGCTGAGCTTCACTGGGGACAGCCTCAGGCTGCTGGCTTCTGGTGATGACATTTGACTGGGAGCTCCTGGCCAGTGTCTGGGACACAGGGTGCAGGAGGAAGTCCACCCTCAACCTGAGTCACATCTCTCCATGTCACAACTGCCACGGTACCTGCCACTGCTGACACCTCCTGCCACTTGTCCCTTCCCAGCTTTCTGGAGACCTTTTCTGTCCTCTTAACCCTCCCTCCCAATCCTTTTGGGGAGGAGGACGGAGGAGAGAAAAGCAATAAGGGGAAGCAGAAGAAGTTTGGGAGCAAGAGAGCCAGGCAAGGCGTGTGCAGGCAGGAAGCCAGATGGGAATGAAAGGGCCAGGTAACAATGTCACTGAGGGCCTGGGGTGGCACCATTATTGCTCAGTAGGCTTTGGTTCACAGGATGTGCGACCCAGCTGCGCAGGTAGTGACTCGAGGGACTCTGTGCCCAGCAGCGAGAGCCAGGTTTCCTTCATCAGCACCAAGGGGGGTACCTGTGTTCTCTGACCAGGGCTCAGTTTACCTCTCTGGATCATGAAAGTTTCTAGTACCTTCACTGCTCTGAAATTTTCAATCACTTAGACTTCCAGAATGGTTCTTGTCTCACTATGGGAACGTCCCAGCAAAGTGTAGGTTTTGCTCTCTTTTCCATTCATTTCTCCTTTCACCCAGACCAGTTTTACTTCCTCATCCTGTATCTCACAAACCTTTTGGATTAAGCTGGCAGCCACGGGCGCCAATATCCTGTGTTCCCTGGCAGCTTTTGGGTAGGTGTGTATGGGGACTCACAAAGTTCTCTACCTCCTTTAAAGTAGTGGGAGTAGAATCAGAGCTAATTGCAGAGGTGCCTGGATGTCACTTCCCTTTGTCCCTTGCCTGTGTGGCTGCTTCTGCCTGACTGCCTGTTCCTGTTTACTTTTGACATGAGAATACCAGTCAAGCCCCAGGCACATTTCATTCCATTTACAAGGATGAGGAGGCTCGGGAATGTGCTCAGAGTGGCAGAGGCCCTCCGGCTCTGCAATGAAGCCCTGGGATGTGTCCAAGAAGCCCTGGAAGGTGGTTCTGGGACATATTGAATGCTGTCCTATTGTAATCTTCAAGTGTGGCAGGCTGTAATCTTCAGGAGGGTCAGCTCCATGCCTACCTGCAGGCATTGATGTGGGGTCCAGGGTCACCTTGGAGCCTCAGATGAGACTCACTACATCTGAGAGTGGAGAGGGTGGCACCAGGAGGGAGAAAGAGGAGGTCTTGTCCCTGTCCACACCTGCAGCCCACCTGAGCCACAGACACTCTCAGTCTCAGATGGGCACCTGTATGTCACTTGGGAAGCTGTCACCAAGGAAGGTTGTCAGCAGTGAACTTGGCCTTTGTTCTCTTCTTCTATGCAGAGGGATTCTGGTCTCAGCTGACCTGGAATCTGTGTCTGCGACTGCTTTTCAAGTGACTCTCGAAGCCTCCCTCGGCTGCATGTGCCCCATGGTGGCCACCACCCAGCTAGTGTCAGTTGTCCAGTGAATGTCTCACAAGGAGCAAACTACAGTTTTCTGACATGCAGAGAACGAAGTGCACATACGTAAAGCCAGGCCTGCGCACACACGTTCTCACGTTCCCTAGGGTGCGAGATGGGAGGTGCTTAACTGAGTCTCCTGTTTTAGAGCAGCAGCATCTAGTAGCCATATGCAGTTATTTAATTAACATGAAAGAAAATAAAATATTTAGTTTCTTGGGGGTACCAGTCACATTTCAAGTGTCTAGTGGCTATGTGAGGCAAGTGGCTATCACTCCATACAGAGCCGAGAGGTAACATTTCTGTCTTCACACCAGGTTCTCTACACAGACCTGTAGAGAACACAGCACATGTTGTAGAATACAGTGGTCACTCAATAAATGCGTGCTAAATGAGGGAGAGGGTGCTGGCTGGTGCAGGAAAGGAACTGAGGTGCTGAGTAGAGCAAGCACTAGGGTGTGGAAGGCAGCTCAAGGTTCCCTTCAGCCTTCAGCTGGGCCCGCAGAAGGCTGCTGCTGGCCTGGCCAGATGGAGGGACCGTAGCCTGTGTCCACAGCACAGGGAGACTTACTTGTTCTTAGGGACAGGGTGGTGCTGGGACAGGTGCCTGCAAGGCCCTGCAGCTCCAAGGTGACCCTGGAGGACCACCAACGCCTAGGGTAGTGATGTGGGAATGCCACTCTCACTCTCCTTGGATTCTTCTCACTTTATAGAAAGTGCAACCCTTGAAAACTATGAGAACTGCGTTGGGTATTTCTTTGAACACAGCTGAAGCTTCAAAGAATTAGTAAGTGTCACCACTCAGAAGATAATGGCCACTTAAGTCTTCCTATTGAAAAGCCACCTCTTGTAATTTTTACAGGTCTTTTTTTTTTTTTTTT
>NDGN011408992.1:0-14935 GCA_002564285.1 Tympanoctomys barrerae
TTTTTTTTTAATTGAAAATACAGCAAGGTTATGGGGTGGGGAAGTTCTTTGGTGATTAGGTGGGTTTGCTCTAAGCCTGAGGTGAAGGTTTAAGGTTGGCTGTTATATCGACGGCGACCTCTGAATGTCTTAATATCTTAGTCTTAGAGTCTTCTTGGGAGTTTACAAAGCCTGCTGTTTATACCCTAATCTCTTACTGCAAGATTTCTGTGGGGGAGTATAGTCCTCTTACAACTTTTAGGAATAGTGCCTGCCATCACCCTGAGAGGGTGATGCCTGGGGAGGGCAAGGCTGAGTGTGATGTAACGGATTTCCTGTCATTCGGAAGGTGCCTCCACTTGGTGTTTACTTGCTTTTCATAGACATTGACTCTTCTTTCAGAGCTCCTATTTAGTTTAGTCACTTTCTGGTAGTTCTTGATGTTTCTGTGGAGAAACAAGTATTGGAGTCTCTAGATTTCCATTTACTGATGTCCTTCAACCACAACTGAGAGGCCTTAAAGGTGAGACCTGTCCCTGCAGCACTATGCCCTCCATGCCATCTGTCCTGACTCCATTGCTGCTTTGACCTCAGCACCCTCAGCCACCCTGATGTTACCTTTGCAGAGTCACAGTGACTGCCTGTCAGTCAAGGTCCAGGAAGTGTAGGTCCACACTTATTTTGTATTTTATTTGTTCCTTCTGAATTTTGATATTGACCCTTCCTTAGGACAAAGCTCTTTTCTAGAATGTATTTTAGAGATGCTTTCATACATGATAGATTATCTTTTTCCTTGTCTTCCTCCCACAGTTTACCTAGGGCTTCCTAGGGTTATGACTTGGGCTTTTTCCTCACATCATGCCTTTCCCCTTTCAAGGTGACCACATCTACAACTCCTAAGCACCCTTGGTAAGGTGACAACTGGAAGATGGACAATGGTTGGCGTGTCTGTATTTTAAGTTCCAGATCTCTGCCTTTGACTGCTTAATATCTAATTCTAAACTGTCCATGTCAATTTCTTATTAGACTTATCCATTCTCTTTATTCTACCTAACACTAGAGAGTTTTTTATTGTTCAGAGTTCCCCTGGATTTCCTCTCCCTCTAATGACCAATGTGAACCACCCATTGATACCATCTCTTTTATTTCCATTGTGCAATGCAATCATTCTAACATAATTTCTCATCTGTGGTATTTTTCTTTCTCTAGGCTGGTCATTTTCTAATTCAGTCACTGTACTGCTGACAGCATATGCTGTGATCATACCACTCATGCATAGAATCTGTTTCCTCCACCATAAAGACACAGGCTGAGATGAGTAACTAGGAGGAACACCCCACAAAAGCAACAGAAAGACTGGAGCCTTGAACCTTCAGAGACCTGGGACTGACAGCTGAGTAAGAGACAGAAATTGCCCTGGTATTTGCCCTGGGAAAAGAGAGAGTCCAAGGCAGGTCTCGGCATTGGAGACCCTGGCAATCCTTGATACTAGATAGCTTCACCGTCCTCACAGGTGTGCAGCTTACTTATATAAGTAACTGGCAATCCGTACCATAGTCTTACTGGGGCAAAAGATCTCCCATCCTTCCCAGTGAGTGCCCAGGGTTCTAGGGGCCATGTGGAAACAGGAGCTATTACCCGAGTTTGAATTCCTCTGGTCAGAGACCTCCATGTGGTCCCGCCTCTCAGACCCCACACATATAGCACTGTCTAGGTGGTCCAGCAGAGGAGCCTAAACCTGGTGGTTGTGCTACGTGGTAGGGAATGTGTGTTGCCACATGGACAGGAGTGGATGGCATTGCCCTTGAGCACTAGATCAAGGGACTGGTCGCTGAAATGCTAGCAATCGCTGGCTGCACATGGACTCCTGCTGGGCCTGTTGGGAGATACTGAATGTGACTTTGTCTCATGGAGGTCCTGTTCATAGGCAGTGCTACCACAGTAGCAGCAGAGGACACCATACACTGCTACCAGGACCCCATACCTTGTCTGACCACGTGCTGTTGGCATGACTAGGCGTGAACGCTATGAGGATGGGGGCCTTCCCCCACATTAGTCCCCTTAAAATGTCCAGCCCTACACCACTGACCTGTCAGAGAACAAGGATTTCAGGCCACCAGCACCGCTGGACTCTCAACGGCAGAGTTTGTTGTTAGGAGAACAACAACAGCAGTGACAAGAAGCCCCAGCTGCCCACTGAGAGCTACCGCTCACCTTGTGGTGTGAGCGCCCCACACCCTTCCCGTCTGTGCTACCTCTGCCAGCTGCTTGAGTGTTTCTGGTGGGCTGTCCAACTTACCACAATGCACGGTGTGCCCAAAGTTACTCAGCAAAGCAAAAGAAGCTACAGGGAAATACACCGCCGTGCCCAGGACACTTATAGTCCACACGTGTCAGCGTGACAAGCTGACACCCCAAGTGCGTCTTCAGGAGAAGCTGTCCAGTCAGAAGCTCACTCCACAAAAGCAGCACAAGCATTCACCAGATACACAGCGTCGACAGGGGCACAAACCCTGAGAGGCTGCCAAGGAATACGGCACATCATCATGACAGAGTGACTCTAGCAGCAGACTAAAACAGAGAAGTGGGGCAATGCCTGATAAAGAATTTGAAAGCATGATTATCAAGAAGCCTAACGAAGGCCAGGAGAAAGCAGGCAATCAGGTTAGCGACCTTAGGAAGACCATGATGGCCTTGAGTGAGAAACTTCCTGAGGTGATTTCTGAGAGAACAAAACAGAAGTCTTAGAAATAAAAAGTACAGTAAGTCAAATAAAAGGCAGCTGAAGGTCTCAGTATAGACTAGATCAAGCAGAAGGGAGAATATTTTAACATGAAAATAGGTCTTTTTCAGATGAGACACAGTTCTTTAAAAGTTTTGGAATAGGATTAAATAAAAGCCTGTATTTTCAGAATATCTGAAAGCAAGAAGAAAAAGGTTAAGGACACAGAAAATATAACTTTTGGGAAAGCAGTGGGTGTTCAGGTGTGAAGGACTTACAGGATCTCGAGATGCGGCCAGGAGAGACCCACACCAGGCCACAGTATAGTGCAACTGTCCAAAGGACAAGGCCAACATTTAAAAATCCACATGAGAAAACTCCAGTCATATTTAAGGGAAATAGTCATGAGATTAACAACATATTTCTCAGCAGAAAGGACATGGGCGAGTAAGGAGTGGGATAGTACAGTTCAAGTCCTGACGGAGAAATGCTGCCAACCGAGATTCCTCTATCTAGCAGAGATTCCTTCAGAACTGGAGAAATCGAGTTCTAAGGAAAGCAGAAAGGAATGCTTTCACTTCTCTTTTTCCTTTTTTCATGGTACAAGGGATCAGACCCCAGGCCTCACGCATCCTGGGCGAGGACTCCGCCACTGGACTATGTCAGAGCGCCTTAAAGAAGCGTGTGGGGGCCCTACGTGATCACTACCGTGACAGAATGTGAGGACATAAACCCAGAAGCGTGCTGCAGCGAGAGCCTCAGGAGAGTCCAGACACCACCAACAAGCCAGGAGACCACGGAGATGCACAAGAATGAAGAATGCCCAAAGCACCTACAAGAGAACAGCATGGAAAGAATAAGCCCTTTTACTAATAACCCTGAGTGAGAAGGGGCAAGATTTTTCAAGAATCTCATGCTATGAATGAAGGCAACCAGCGTGAAAGTGAAAGGAGAGAGATCCTCTAAGCCAATGGAGACATGACTCGAGGAGATGGAGCTATGCTTCTGTCTGACAAGACAGACTTAAAAAGTGTAACAGACACGGATTGACCATGAAGATATATGTTACTGCACATCTATATACACTTAATTCTGGAATATCTAATTTTATAAAACAATCACTGTTAGAGCCAAAGGGAGAGAGAAGTTTCAATTCAGCCATAAAGAGGAATTGCATCATGCCGCTTCCACCAGTGGACAGATAATGTGGGCAGAACTCAACAAAGAAGCATGTGTGTTACGCTGTACTACACGTCAAATCGACTTAGCAGAGAATGTGTGGCACAGCTCCCCCGCAGCTGCAGGACGCGCCTTGCATTCATCAGCACGTGCTTCGTTCTCGAGCCTGTATATTATGGCACAGAATAAAACAAATTCAAGAAAAATTTAAACAATATCTTGTATCTTTTCTGATCATGACAGAGTGAAATTAGAAGTCAGAAGAAAACTTTAGAAATTATACAAATGCATGGCTACTGAACAACACATATTTGAATAATTTCAGAATGGAAATATCTTGCAAGAACTGAAAATAAAAACAGCATACAAAAACTTGTGGGACATAGGAAATTCAGTAGTAAGAGGGCAATGAGAGCCTGCTTAAAATAAAATCAATCAAAACCCAAAATTAGTAGAAAGAAACAACAATAAATGGAGACTAAAATAAAAATATCAACGAAATAGAGCAGATTCTTTGAAAACTGACAAAGCTTTAGCTAGACTAACCAAGAGAAAAAGAGCAGGCCCAAGTAAGTAAAATTAGAGCAGAGAAAGAGGCTATTACACCTAAGAAGGCCGAAGGACTTTATGGAAAACTCTACGTTAACACGTTAGCACACCTAGATGAAAGGGTGAACCGCTTGGACACGCAGTACCTCCCTGGTGCAAGTCACGCTATCATTTACACACAAAGCTGGGGGGGGGGGCCTGGAGGCGGGGCCTCGAGAGACCATTGGATCTCCNGGGAGAGCTCATCGCTGGAGTCAACCTAGTGAGTACGCACCTGGAGGGGCTCAGGGAGGCGGAGCCCGGGGAAGGGAGCAGCCAATGGGGATTCCCCGGCTGCCTCTTGTCCCCGCCCCTTCCCGTCTTCTCTCTGCGCTCTTCTCTGCTTCCCCCCTGCCTGCCGGGTGCTGGGCGGATTTTCTCAGCTATGCTGTCCCGACCTCGGTGCTGCTGCCTTGAAGCCAGCCAGTGCGGGGCTGCGTGTGTGTGTCTGTCAGCTGTTTTGTCCCACCAGCAGCGCGCTGATGAAGACCACCGAGGACCACATAAGGAATCTGAATAGCCTGGTACAAGCAATACTGTCTAATCACTGACAAAAGTTTTCCAACAAGAAAACGTCCAGGGCCACAGACGGACTCCTTGCGGAGTTTTGCCATACTTTAACACGAGAGTCAGTTCTTCTCAAACTGTTCCATAGAATTAAAAAGGAGGGAACCCTTCCAGACTCCTTCTGCGAGGCCCGGCTGTTGTTACCTAAGCCAAAGACACACACACACACCCCTCTAGTGACTGTAGGCTTAAACATTCCCAACAATTATTAGCAAGGATTATTCACCACGATCAAGCTGGTTTCATTCGGGGACACAGTGGTGGCTCAATATGAGCAAATGAGTGTGTTGTGTCACATCAGCAGAATGAAGGGCAGACGGCACGTACTCCTTTCAACAGAAGCAGAGCAAGCACTTGATGCAGTTCAGCATTCCTTGCTGATAAAAGCTCTGAACAAATTACAGGACAATTGTACCTGAACAGAAGAAAGGCTATTTCTGAAAGCCTAACATCTCAGTCCTCTATTCTACGGCAAAATATCCAAGATAACTATAAGGAGAAGAGAGTTATTTTGGCTCCTGGGTTCAAGCCTTGGCCGACTGACTGTCGCTTCTTTAGTTGTACAAGACACCAAGGCGGAGGAGTGCAGGGTGGAGCAAAGCCAGGAAGCAGAGAGGGACAGGAACAGCCTCAGGATTCCTGGAAGGGCGCACTGACCGCACTTCCTTCTACTGGGCGTTACTGCTCCAAGGCTGCCACCTCCCAGTAGCATCACACGGGGTTCTCATGATAGCACAGCATGCTGACTGGGAAGGGGCTAGGAGGGTTTCCTCTGATATCAGGAGTAAGGCCAGGGCACCCTCTTCTGCGGCTCTTATGCAACAGAACATAAAAAGCTTTGGCCAGATCAGTTAGGGAAGAGAGAAAGAAGAGGCACTGAGTGGAGCGCAAGGCAAAAGTTTCTTTTTTCTACAGAAAGAAAATCCTAAACACCTAATGACTCCCTCAAGACTATTAGAATGACTACATGAATTCAGTAAAGTAGCAAGATACAAAATTAACATACGAAAATCAGTGGCATTTCTATAAGCTCAAAATAAATTTGCCAGGAAATGAACACAGACTTACTTGGAACTACTTCAGAAAGTGGTAAGTAAGGTGAGATGAGCGAGCTTGAAGTGAGGGGAGCCTCGCGAGGAGGACTGCATTTGGCCAGTGTGCTTCTTGTGCTAATAATTTACAGAACAGCAAACATACTTTTCAGTCTTACATTGCAGATGCTACTGCAGCCGCTGGGCATGACCTGGGCAGCGCGGCGGGCAGTTCTTACCTGCCCTGTGGGAGGGTTTCCGGAGATTCTGGACAAAGGTTAGAGATTCCGAAGACACACTATATACAGTCGTATCATTTACCTCAACATCCATGCCGGATTTACTTGGGTGCCAACCTCTAAAATGTAGAGGGGGGCTATAAGACTACTGTTCTATATTTAATAGAGTCTGTCCACACGGGTGGGGAAACCTGGGCCTCTAACTGATGTATGATAGAAGAAAGGTAGGTAGAAAGACCAGAAATGACAATGTGGAGAAAACTGTAGCTTCCAGACACAGTCACAGGCAACCGAGGCACGCATGCTTCCTTTTTCACTAGGCCTGGGTTTTTTCCCTCTAGACTCCTCAGTTTCTCAAGGCCTTAGGGATACAGCAAGTCCACATAATTGGCTAATGTTTTGCTTTCAATACTCCCACACTCCAATATTAATTGGGTGCTGTATCTCAACACTTCACACACATGCAAATGGTCTGCATGTTAACCTGAAACTCAGTGTTTGCTTTAGTTCAGGGTCACCTGACCAGATGTACAGGTTATTGTAGACATCAGGTCCATAATCATAACCCAAAAGCTACCTAGATCGCCCTCTTGAAGCACCCTGAGCGTCACACATACCCTCGACTCCAGACCCCAGGGCCCTGCCCGTCCAGCGCCTGCGTGCTTGCTGCGTGTGTGCTTCCCTGATCCTGTTAAGGAGTCTGCCTACGTCCCTCACAGGCACATCTTGAAACGCTTTTCCATGATGAGCTGACTACCAGGCGTGAGTGGAGGTCGCTATTTTCCTCTTTGGGGGGGGCTTCCTTGATCCCCAACTGCTGACAGGATGACAAGAATTCCTGACTGGTACTCAGCCCTACTTGGTTCCAAGATAGTGAGACCCTAACAGCGTCCCCCACCCCTCGTCCTAGGCAGGCGCTGCCATCGTATGGTACTTGGCATCACTCAGCAGAATCAGCCACTCCGCAGTTGGTGTTGGTCTCCCTTTTCCAAATCATAACCAAGCACGAAGTTTCCTCTCTTCTAAATGGAAGAGAGTCATAGTGGTTCCTCCTTTATCCAAGGGAGGCCCTGGCCCGGGGCTCCTGGCCTCAGGTGATCCCCACTGCTGCTGTGTGCTGGTCTTACCTGGGATTTTGATGTTAACCTCTAGGATTAGAACCAAGAAAGGAACCTGATGCAGAGTGATCTGCTAGCTTCCCAGATTTCCTGGCATGAAACAAGGATTCTCCAGCCTGGCCAAACACGAGTCACCTGGGGAAGTTTTACAATTTCCCCACTCGGCTCCCGCCCCAGGGCCACTGACTGCTCTCTGGGGGCACGGTCTGGACATCCGCTGTTTGAAGGAGTTTCCCCAGAAATGTAAGTATGGGGCTCATCAAAAGCCCTGACCCAGGTAACACTGCAGTCCTGATGTCCCCTCAGAGCTTTGTGTCGCCATCCCCATCATAGCCTATAAAGCTAAGGTGCCCAGGGACTCACAGATGACAGGAGAGCTGGAAGCCTTGGGGTGGAGGGAAACCAAAAGAAAAAAAGTATAACTGGTGTGTTAGTGCTGGAGAAAAAGATCAGAGACCCTGGGCTTTGAGAACGGTATTGGTGGGGTTAGTGGCAGAGGGGAATGTGAAAATTCAGTCATCACAGAAGAGGTAGCAATGGTGGCACGTGACTTCTACTGTGGCACAGAGTATGTCTACAGATTCAGTTTTCAAATAGAAACCTCCTGTCTCTTACCTGGCCCCAGCTGGAGAAGACCCACTCCACACACAGCTGCTGGTTACAGGCTTGTGTGTCCACGGGGCGCTTGGCGTGCTGGCTGCACACGTCATTGGGCACTGGGGTGGAGAAGCCAGAGGCTTTCAGCTTCTGGCAGGTCACGCGGCGGGTCTGGATGCCTCCGCCACAGCTCCGGGTACAGGCTGACCAGGAAGTCACCATCCACCTGCAGGGGGCAGAGGTGTCAGGGTGACCCCAGCAGGCCTTGCATTGTTACCGCGGAGACATCCTGCAGGGCCATGGTCCTTTCCCCACTGTTTACTTGGCACAGTAGCCTGAAGAACAGCATCCCCAGATGCATCAGAGCCGGCGCCTATGATGCCTCCCTTGCAAAAAATGGTCTTTGCAGCCATAGTTGAGGACTGCAAGATGAGCTTAGGAGGCAGATCTTGATGCTAGCATAAAAGTGCTCTTCCAAGATGGTGGCAGTGAGCAAGAGAACACACAGGAAAGGAGGCTGGCCTCGAAGCAGGAGCTGGAGCGGTGCACGAGCCAGAGAGCTCCAGCAGGCCCCAGAGGCGGAAGGCGCGCGGGGGGGGGGCGGGGGGGGCAGATAGCCTCCGAGGGCCTTGCGGGGTCAGGGGCCAGGGCCCTACGGACTCCTTGATGCTTTTACTTTTGACTTCAAAATGATGAGAGGATTAAACTTTAGCCATTTAAGCTCCTGCTTGTGATTTGGTCTTGCAGTCTGAGGAAACGGACGCATTTGGGACATTGACCAGAAAAATGCATCCGGGGTGCTTTGGGGGCCTGAGCTGTCCAAAGGCGATGGGGCTGCAGAAGCCTGCTCCACAGAGTCCCCCTGCCACTCTGTGCTGTGGTGCTGGGGCTTTCTGGTATGAGAGCAGTGTCAGCTTCCGAGGCCAGTCAGAGGCCCACCTGCGTCCCCTCCTCACCTGGGTCTCACGGAGGGTTCTGCCTGGTGGTAGAGTGTGCTTTATTTCACCTTAACCTAAGTCCTCTTGAATTCTTTAATCTTTCAGAAACATAAAAAGTTCCTTTCAGGTTCCTGGGGCGATTCTCCACACCCATGGACCAGTCCTTAATGTTTCCAGAATGCTAGCTACAGTCTGGGTCTCCAGAAGTGAGACCTAACAGCACCATGACAGGAGGGCTTGTCTCCTAAAGCTGAGGCATAACCTAGGATACCGAAGCCCCTGGTCCATACAGGAGCTCCTCGGAGTTCCTGCAGCCTGTGTGCAGCCCCCTCCCCTCAAGGGGATGGGAGGGGAGGGGTCAGAACAGTGATGAGGAAAGCAGCACTCACCAGCCACTTCGCGAGCTTTAGGAAAATAAAAACCAGAGCGAAACCAGCACTCTGGTGTTACTGCCTAGATGTGCACTGGGAACACTTATCTAACATGAAAGGACTGAATTCTATTCAGCAAGATCATCGGGAAGGATGTGAGGAGGTGGCTAGCAAGCCCAGGAAGTGGGGCAGGAAGTTGGACCTAGGGCAATTTCTCTGCTCCTCTGCCCTGGAGCAACTCCCAGGACCCAAGCCACTTAGGAAGCAGGTGAGAGGTATTTTAAGACTCCTGGAGGCCTTGAAACTGAAGAAGACATTGCCATCATTAGTTCATTTGCAGAGGTAAATTAGGCAGATTGACTCTGACCATCAGCAAATCAAATCAAAAAGTTCCTGGCACGTCAAAGAGCTCTTCTGCATTTCATGTGGCACGGCCAGGGCAGTCTTGCAGGCGCTTATGTCCCTAGTGAATGTCAAAACTGCATTTCAATCAACATTTATTTTTAAATATACATTTCAGTTATTATTTTTAGGACCTGGGGTGGGGTTTTAAGAAAGCAGACGTGTGGGCAGTGTCACCCTCAGGACAGGTATACAAGGATATTTGTCATTTAATGGAAGCTTCCCTGTCAGAAGTCATACTATGGATATTAATGAGCGTGGTTCATATTTCACGCAGCCTCTCCTGGTTTTAGCTGCTCCTTCTTACTCAGCAGGCAAAACACCAACCGGCTGCCTGGGCGGTATCCGGAAGCCCACAGGTGGTCACCAGGGGGCACTCAGGGCTGGGCCAATCTTCCCAGGCTCAGAGCACCATGCTGGTGCCAACTGCAAGCCCCTCCATTAACCCCTTAGCTCCGGCCCAGACATGGGGGCGGCGGGCATGCTGGGTGGGATTCGGCCTCTCCAGGCATGAAGAAGACTGGAGAGGCAGAGCCTCTGAGGGTCACACAGCTCAAACGCAGTCCCCTATGCGGAAAGTGTTTGGCCACAGTGAAGGGAATTACAGAAATTGAAGACTTCCAATGTTAGTGAGACACAAGCAACTGTAGAAAAGAAGACGTTATTTCCTCAAGTACTGTTTGCACAGACATTTAGAGTTAGACAAAACGTAAGGGGTTCGGGTAGGGTCCCCTAAACAGCCGTCCTAGCACTTCAAGCACTCCTGTCTCTTGCAAACACTGCAGAGGGTCAGGTTATTACTGCAGGACAGGAGCTGCCTTTGGCCCACATCCGGGGGACACTTGGAAAGGCCAGGGAACCGCCAGCTAGTGGAGTATGGGGGGAGCACGCAGCTGGGAAGAGCAGCATTCTGCAGACATTTCCAGCGGCCGAGAGGCCCCAGGACTGTGCCTGCTGTGGGCAGGGTTTCCCTGCATGGTGCTCATGCACTCGGCCATGCAGCATCAGGGCCCAACCTGGGCGCAGGCAGGTGGCACTCACCGAGAAGGGCAGTCCCTCCGGTTGCAGGCAACGGGCTGCATGGCAGGGCGAGCTTTGCCGGAGCAGTGCCCAGGGTCTACCTCCGTGTTGTTCAGCAGGCACCTGAGACGAGGCTGCTGCACCCCCCTGTTACCACAGGACGCCGAGCAGGTCACCAGTCTGTCCACGGCCCACCAGTAATCTGTCATGGGGAGGTCAGAGGGGGCAGAAATGGTTTCCTTCTGCGCAGGAGGAGGATGGGGTTGGAGGGGAGGAGCTGCTGCGATCTAGGCTGTGCCAACCCCCGCGGGCTGGGCCGGCGGCCGCAGGGAGCCTGGAGCGCAGCACGACGGGCAGGCTGTCGCTGCTGCAGTTCTGGTGGGACCTGGCTGGAGCAAGCGTGGAGGGCCCTGCGCCTCTCACGATTTTTAATCATACTTGTGAAAGTGCTTTCTCCCTGTGCGTTTACTGGAGAGTGACTTTATTTGTCTACAGAGAGATATAACTATCTCAGAAATTGAATCCTTTTTAAAAGTATAGTTTCATTTTGTAAATGTTACCAGAAACACCTAGCCAAAGAGTTCTCGCTTACGTGCGCCCGTGATGTCAGTGAAAAAGCCACTTTCTTTGGGGGTCTGGGACTCACTGGTAGAACAGCTGTTAAAAATGAACGTGGCTAAATTCTGAGCGCTTATTTCCAAGTATTTGTGTATTACACAAAATGCAAATGGGCGCTGTATTCTGGTTTGCAGCAGAGAATAGCTGACTGGCAAGAAAGCGGAACCTCTGTTTCCGCTCTGGAGCACCGGCCGTAGGGAGCACGCCCACGAGGAAAGCCCGCCGGTGCGCAGAAATCTCTTTCCTGTCTCCCTCCTCCTGTCTCAGATTGGCTGGGGCCTGCTCACAGGATCCTCCAGCTGGGAATTGCTGCAGTAGAATTGGGCTTTCCTTAAAAGTATCACGCAAGGGACGATGCACTGACCTACGGGCAACGCGAATCCTGTCCCCCACTTCAGTAAAAGGGCCAGGTTGGCCCTCTCCCCACGGCGTGGGGCCCTTCCGACCTCTTGCTGCAGTGCATGCCAGGCCCTGCCCTGGGCCTTGGGACCTGCTGCGCTCCTGGAAGGCACATATTCTCCGGCTGTGCCCTGCCCAGGCCAGAGGAAAGGTGCCTGGCAAGCCCGCAGGGCGCGCCTGCTGCTAGGATTCTTTAGGGCACTAGGCCGCACCAGAGCAGTCCCATTCCCCAGCAAGAAGGCGGGGTGGAAGCTTTAACACAAAACCTTAAAATCAACAGGTTGGGTTTTTCCTATTTTTATGTAGGTTTTTTTTTTTTTTTGAGAGAGACTCTCGCTATATAGTTCTTGCTGGCCTTAAATGCATGATTGAGCTCTGGCTGGCCTTGAACTCCTGACAATCCTCCCCTCTGATTTCCCTAGTGCTGGTGTTGCACACGTGTGCCTCCATTCCTTTTTTTTTTTTTTTGCTTTAACTGATCTGGCAAAAAAAACTTGCCCTTTAAATCAGGCAGCTGTGTGTGCCCATGACCTATCCGGTGGTAGTTAAACTATCAAGAAAAGTTCAGCTCTGATATACTGTGCTGGTTACTAGACCCTGAACAGCACAGCATTAGGAGCAGAAGAACCCGTTTCAGGTCACCCTGACTTTCTAGGCTCAGCGGGCGTGGGGCCTGGCGCTCTCCTGGCGAGCTGTGTATGCGGGCAGAAGGCTCTCACCCCTGGAACACGATCTGGCGCTGGTCTCTCCATCCCAGACAGCACTGGAGATCAGAAATCTCTGCTTTACTGTAGAATTAGATCCCCAGGTAGGCGCTGCGCTTGGGAGCTGAATCGAGCAGCGAGGCCTGCGGGGCTCCTTACCTCGGATCACGAGCGACGCCTTCTGCGTGAGCTGCCCGGCTTCGTTCTGAGCGAGGCAGCTGAATTCTCCTTGGGCCCCAGCGCTGAGATTGGCCATGTGCAGGATCTGCCCGGCCGCTAGGATGTGATACGACAGTCCAGTGGCGCTGGCAATCGGCCGACCGCTGTGGAACCAGGTGACGTTGGGCGTGGGGTGGCCCCTGACGGGACAGCCTAGTGAAGAGAGGAGGAGAAGCAGTCAGCGCAGCAGGAAGGACATGGTCAGGGTCCGCGTGGCTCGGAAACCGCACACCATGGGACCTTCCGCGTGGCACCTTCATGCTGGCTGCTACGCCCCAGCCAACAGGAGGTGTTCTTACTCTCCGGGCTTCTGGGACGGCGATTGTTATTCAAATAAAAATTCGTGGAGAATACAAAGTGTCTACTTCTGTGTGTCCCCATACAAACTAAAGAATGGTTTATAATTTTTATTCAGTCATTAAACATTTTCCAAATTAGTTTGTATACTAATTTTATTCAGGAAAAACCCCTGCTACTTCAAAGTATGTTGGAAAAAAAATACTGTATTACAATAATTGAGCTCTGTTGGTGAAAATCTAATATCTGCCTCCATTGTACTCAATTTTGATTTCTGGTCAAAACTTTTTAACAGAGACTAAGAAAACATTTAAGCACTGATCTAACTGCTAACTTAATAGCCCTTGCCTGTTGAAAACCTTTCTAAAGCCTGAATTGAACATATACAGTATTATACTTATCATACAGTCACCAACATATTCTGATACATTAGGATTCCTAGACAGTAATTGAGATACTGTGCACAGCCAAACCTTGGCTACCTAGAATGGCTAAGATGAACAGTCGCCATTGTGAGAAAAGCCACTGGACGGCTCTCAGAGCTTGTTTCTGGTGCCCTGTGCTCAGCTTCCGTGAAGACCCACGCCGAGTCACCGCGCATGGCGTGCCAGTTAGAAAGGCGCACAAACTATGTACAAATTATGTCCCGGGACAGTGAAGATAGTTAAGACCACATTCTTTCTTCAGGAAAATGCACCTAATCTAGAACCTTTTTTCTTTTTTTAGAAAGCATGTTAGGCAAACTCGGCTGTAAGAGCGACAATGATGAGCTCTCTGGCACACGATGGTGGTGCTGTGATCTAACCGTTCGCTCCCCCTGTGGGCTCTGATGTTGAATCCTAATTGCCATGGTGATGGTGTTACAGGTGGAACCTTTGGGAGGTGGTTACAGCATGAGAGTTTGCTCTCAAGAATGGGATTAGCACCCCACAGAACGGACCCTAGGGGTTTCCTTTTTCTTTGTCTTTTTCTTTTTGGCAGAAGCAGGGATTGGACTCAGGCCCTTGCTCTTGCCAGGGAGGCGCTTATTCTACTGAGCCATCTTCTCAAGGGGCTTCCTTTGTGCAGTAGTTATCATGCTTGTCCGACAAGCAGGACCCTAGGTTGCTGCCTGCTCTCTACTCTGTGTGGCCACAGTACATGCAGCCTATGGTATTCTTGCGGTAGCAGCCCAGATGGGCTAGGATGGCCCTCATATTGTTATGCAGACCTGGAGAATCTGAAGAGAGAACAGACTTTCTAATACTGGCTTCTGTTCAAGAGGAGGAAGTACTGTTAAAATTTGTAGCAGGTGAGAGGGTTACCTCAGCAAAGCTCCCCAGCGATCCCCTAGCTGGGCACCAAAGGAGAAAACAGGCCTAGAGGTGTCGTAAGACTGACTCAGGAGACTTGCTTAGACCGTGTGCCAGGTCTTCTCATACCTGACCGTTTTCCTCTAGGCACCAGCAACTGTGCGAAATACTTGTGATCTTACTTGTGTTTGTTCACTTTTATTTCTTCTTGCCATTTTTCTCTGCCGTTTTCTTGAGGTACAGTGAGAGGATGGGAACAGATCATTCTGAAAGCGGGGACTGGGAAAAAAATCGTGCCATGGGGCCCCAGCAGCTTCCAGACCCTGTTCCACCCTCTGCTCTGCACCCACTCACTTTGCTTTGCACCCCTGACTGCCCACCCACAATGGGTGACCTGCATTTCACCTGGGGACTTTGGGTATGGTCACATGACTTTGGCTAATAAAATGAGACAGATATGACAGTTACAGGGAAGCGCATATTCCACTGAGCCATCTTCCCAGCCCCGATATGATGGTTACAGTGACTATCTAGAAAAGAAAATTAAGGCAATTTCATTTTTTATAGTATCCAAAAGCATAAAATATTTAGGAATAGGGCCGGGGAGATGGCTCAGTGGAATAAGTGCTTCCCTGGCAAGCACAAGGGCCTGAGT
>NDGN011409036.1:0-26763 GCA_002564285.1 Tympanoctomys barrerae
ATTTGGTTTGAAACTGTCTCATTGCTATTTGTTTCTCAATAAAATTATGGGAAAAAAAAGATGATGCACACTGGCAAAAGGCAAGAAAGAAGCTTTCATTAGCAAGGCCAAGCCAGGAAGGACAGATATAAAGATTTAAGCTCAGCCTTTGAGGGCAGACAGGAGCTTTCAGGTTTCCTAGAAAAGGGAGGGGCTGTGGAGATGGCTCAGTAGGATAAACACTTGACTGGCAAATGCAAAAATCTGAGCTCAATCCCCGGTTCCGGAAAAAAAAAAAAAAAAAAAGAAAAGAAAAGAAAAGAAAAGGGAGCTGAGGCAAAGGTTGGGTTTGCATGGTTGACCAGGTGTGAACTGATGGGTGGTTTGCTAAGAACTACATTTCTGAGATGACCTGAGAGAAGGCCCTATGGCTTGTGTGGGCAGTGCAGTGCCTACGCAATGTTGGCTTCTGTCTGGGGTAGGGGAAACTCACGTTTTCATGGGATGATTTGTTTGCAAGGTTCTGCTTTTTCCTGGAATCTGAGGTGACAGCAGTTTTGGCACAATAACCAGAGACTCCTAGGCCCTGTTTCCCAAGGTCTGGAATAGGACTTTGCAAAAGCTGGCCATGGACTGTCCCTGAAAACAGCTTCAGTATTCTTTGTGTTCTTGAAAGGAGATGAGACATATAGGCAAATCTGGGGCTAAGAAATCTTGTTTTACCAACTTGGAGACTGACACTCATTAACATGCCTACTGGCAGAGCAGAGCAGGGATCTGACCTAAAGTTTTGCAGCTAGCAATGAATACGAAATGAAGGTGGGGACACCAAGTTTCATCAGCCATAAGTTTCCCACTAGACAGTTGGAGGATCCACCTCTAATTCTCTCTTAAAAATGACTTCAAGTCTCCTTTTCCCCACAGCCTCACCAGCATCTGTTATCTGATTTTTTTTTTGATGACTGCCATTCTTTTTGAGGTACAATGGAATCTTAGTGTTGTTTTAATTTGCATTTCTCTAGTGGCCAGCAAGGTTGAACATTTCTTCCTGTGTCTATTGGCCACTTGTACTTCTCGTTCTGTGAAGTGTCTTCATTTTTCTTGCCCACTTTTTAATCAGTTGTTTATGGGGGTTGGGACTCTAGCTTTTTTGAGTTCTTTATCTATTCTAGTTATCTATCTTTTTACTCTGTTGGTTGTTTCATTTGTTGTGCAGAAGGGTTTAATTTTATATGATCCCCCCTCACTGATTCTTGGTTCTATTTCCTGTGCAGCCAGGGTTCTGTTCAGAAAGTCCTTGCCTATGTCTATAACCTCAAAAGTTTTACCTACTTTGTCAAATGATCATGAAGTTACCACCCTGTGGTATTTATAAGTGACACGTCTTCCCTGAACTCGTGTCCCATTCACAAAATAAGCACAGCAACAGATCTTCTTAAAAAGTTATTTAAAGATGAGAAATAGTGTAGCACAGAAAGAGCACAACCATTTATGGTTAGCAAATCCCCTCTCCAGAAATTTCTGAGAAATGAAACAAAGAAAATAAAAACAAAGCTTTTATACCTGATCTCTCTCTTGAACAAAATTGTGTCTGCATCTCATCTTAAACTAATCTGAATGTCTAAAAATACAGATTTACCAAACAGAAATTGGTTGCATCCACTTTTTATTCTTTAAGAAAAAAAAAAAAAAACACTCCCACTACACTGAAAGAATCCAATTTGCAGTTTCTTGATTTGTTTGCTGTTTCCCAAGGGAAAGAGACAGCTTGTAATTAAGTACATCTCTAGATTTTGGATACCAGCAGGTCTCTTACAGAATTGAACATTACTAACGATGTCAAATGTAAAGCATTTGCAAATGACAAATGAATCAGAAACACAGGAACAAAAACAATTGATTAAGCAGTATATCAGCTGGGGAACCAAGGCCTCAAATGAGACACCTCTAACTTGCAAAATCAGCCTCAGAACTGATTTGGGTAGAGTAAGGACTAAGGTGGAGAACCAAGTTGAATGGATGAAATATTAAATATAGGAAAGTACTGGAGATAACATGATCTAAACCCCTGTTTGGACAGAGAGGGAAGCCAAGGCATGAAGAGCCCTACAGCTTACTTAATGTCAAAGTCAGTGCTATAATCCAGATTTTCCAATCCCATGACCACTGGGGAAGTCTCTTTTTATCATTATATTAGGCATTTTTTAAATTTAGAAATTTATTATTTAATCCACAAGTTTTATATAACTTTAGGTTTAAAACAACAATAAAGCCAAGACACTATTTCAATGTCTTGGTCCTTCCAGCTTCCAAATACCAGAGCTCTGAACATAATATATCCCAATTGGAAGAATAAGACAAAAATATGTCTGGAGGCATAACATTTCAAAAAGCAAGGATGTGGTATAACTGAAGGATTGATACTAGGATGAGTTAAGACTTGGTTATCCCCCAAGCCAACAAATAAAGCACAACCTCACCACACACACACACCTCCAAGCTTCAGCAACTGCTTGAACACTTTTTTCTTTATGGGAGCATGGATTCAGGAAAGAAATTTAAAATCAAAGCAGTAAAATAGGTTGTACCAGTGATGGAGCCTGCTGAAAGAGGCCATCAGAAGAATTGTATTTATGTAACTAAAAGCAAACACTGTACTAGTGGTGGAAATATTCTCTAATTTTCACAGCATGCTTTATCTTCCCCATTCCAAATAAACTAGATTTCTAAGAGATTAAATTAAAAAAAGCCATAGAACAAGCTATGGGCAACTTTAGTCAGGAGCCCACATCTGACTAATGTACAACTCCATAGTCTGAGGCCATGGCGATCATAACCACAGGCGCTGCCCTTCTAAAGCAGCTTGGCCTGTTTCCTCCTGTCTGGCTGCTTTATGCAAATCCAGGCAACTGAGGACCAAGGGCCACCTGTGGGCTGAGCGACTCTGCAGTCCAGAGGGTCCGCTCTGTCCTGTGCAATGCATGTGTAGTCACAAGCCACCAAGGTTATGCAAGGTGTCCTATTCTCCCAAAGCTTTTCACTTAGTAATGAGATCTACACTAGTCTAGGCAGCGACTTTGAGCAAATTTTAAAAACCACCGTGTTGGAAGGACTAGTTAGGAAAAGCATCCCTTCCTCTGGGTCTGTGATCTCAGCCCCAGGCAGCACAGGGCTGGGGGGGTTGTCCCGGCTGGGCCCTAATTTGTATGCACAAATCTCACAGTTGTCTGCCAGGCTGGTAGCGCTCAACTGAATGAAGAAGAAGGAAAGAACTGAGCATCCCAGCAGCCACGCAGAGGCCGCCTTCACATGGACCGTGGCTCAGATTTTCTCCGCAGTCTGGAGTAAACCACACCAGGCAGCGTCTCTTCTCTTTTAATATCTCATATTGAATTATTCAAAAGCACTTTGATTGGGAAGCTGGTCTTCCCCACTCCTATTAATCAAATGACCAAAGCGTAAATTGGCTTTCAAAAGGTAGTTAGAGATGAATTTTATCCTTTAAAAAGGAAGAAAAAAAAAAGATGAAGTGCTAACCACAAATCTTGACAATGGAATACCCAGGAAAGACAGTAATAATAGTTAAACCTTTATATTGATAATATGCCCATCTGTGAGTGGTTCAAAGTCTCTTTTTGTATTTTTAAAAGTACTTGTGCCTTTCAACCTGCCCGTGAGACACAGTGGGCAGGTATTATGATTCCCATTCTATTATTACAAGAACCAGCCAGCACAGAAAAATGAAATGCCTACAGAGGCTCGCATGCCATGCTGGCCTCAAAGATGAGTTAGAATTTCAGCCTCCTGTTGTCCATTCCCAGCAAGAGTGTGTCGCTAGAAAATGACACAAAGAGGCTGAGCAGAAGTCAGCGCCGAAGAAGCACATCACTCTTGAGTCTGATCGGAATGAGCACATTCAGCATCGAAAATAAAAGATGTTCTGCCTATGAGAAGGAATAAACACCCCAGAGCCCACATCACGGGGGCCCATTGGAACCAGCCGTCGCCGCTGCCTTTGCTACACTGGAGTAGCTGCTGGCAGACAGATCCGGAAGAGGCAGGACTCAGGGCCTTTGGGGTATGTTTGTATCTGTTGGGCATTTTCCCATCAGTAACAACAGCTGTTTAATTAGGAGTGTACTGTTTATGGGGTGCTCTGCTAAGTTTTGGGTAACTTACCTCTCAAAATCTTATCATAACTTTGTAAGGAAAATTTCACTTTCACCACTGAAGAGAGACCTCAGAGAACTACTCAACATCCATCTACCTGCTTGAAGAGCAATGCTATAACTTCTAATCCAGAGTTGCTGCTGAACTCCAAAGTCTGGGGTCTTAACCACTCTCCTATGTTCGCTTTAAACAATGTGTGTCCCTAAAAATCTAACCACTAATCCTTTCCATGCCCTGGGGAGCACTAACTATATTAGCTGTTACTGCTGGAACTTTTTAATACCTGACACCAACAATTTAAAGGAGGAGAGTTTAATTTAGCTCATTTTTAAAGGGACTTTGCTCCATGGTGAGCTGGCTTCGAGGACAGAACATCATGGTGAAGCATGTGGCACAGGAAAGCCGCTTAGTTCATGGTGGCCAGGAAGTGAGGTATGAGGCAAAATACCAGAGCAAAAAGGGGTGAAGGACCAGACTTAGACTCAATGCCACGCCTCCAAGACACAGTCAGACACACCCAGAAAGGTTCTTCCTGACTCTCAGCTGGATCTCAAAGCCAATTGAGCTGACACTCTGTTCTAACTACCATATCCTCACCCTTGTCAACACCCCACCAACACATCTCCTTACTATATTTAATCATAAAAAATCAATAGAAAGCTTATAATTTAACCATATTTAATCATAATAATCAATAGAAAGCTCATGGAAGCAGAAATGTAACAATCCCTTCCTTAAGATCAAAAACAGTGCCAGAATTTTTCAAATTCAAAGTCTAAGTCAAAGCTGCATCTGAAATTAAAGGCAAACTTAGCAGTGAACTTGGGTAAAATTCAAAAACAAGCTACCAAATCCTGAGGAACAATGGCACATAGTAAACATTTCCATTTAAAGAAAGGGGAAGAAAGAGAATAGAAAAGAATCAGACAAAGATTTGCAAGGACAAGTTCCAACAGGACTAACACTAAATCCTGTAGCTCATGTCCAGCATCCAGCCTACAGGGTGGTAAACTGTGAGCTCCAAAGGGCTGAGGGAGCCCCACTCCTGTGGTCTTTCCTGTTGCAATCCTCACACCTCCTCTCTTGGATTGGCTTTCACTTATGGCCTACAATGTTCACCTTCTTGTCATTTCCACTGCGCCTTTGGTTTCATCCCCATAGCTTCATTCACTACCTTCCCAGGGGCTCCTTATTTATCTTCCTGGATCTTGAAATACTGGTGGAAGCCTTTGTGACAGCACAGTTCTGGCATTTTGCATGTCTGAAAAACCGACACTATGTGGATGATTCCAAGGTCTGCCACTAGCTTGAGCAATAGGCTGTCCCTCTTAGACCACAGCTGAAGAAGTCTCTGACTGCCAGGACAGCTTAACTAGACAGAACACTTCTGAGGTGGCCCTAAATAAGCAGAGTACCCTGGAGCAAATTTCTCAAAGCAAAGTCTTTAAAGAACTTTAGACTCTTACACATTTGAGTTTGTGATGAGTGGGATCTGGCCATTTCCTAAGATTCCCTCAAGGCATCTTTTCTATTGAGCTTTTTTTCTTTTAGTGCTAATCTTTTAAGCAAATAGACCCTCATGATTCCAACTTTACATATGCTTCCTTTCTGATTAAATTGATATTTCCCCACATTTTTATCTTTTTTTTTTTTCCTGATTCTCATCGTAGATCTAGATAAAGGCAGCCAAAAGTACTCCTGCCACAGCCTGCACACTGGGCCTTAAAATTTCCTTTGTCAATTCAGCCTCACACATAGTACACGTATTAGACATAGACAAATTCTTTGTGGGAATGGAATACACATGTCTTCCAGTCCAGTTTTTAGGAGTCCTTGTTCTCAGTTGAAACTGTCTGAACCTAGGTTTCACAGTCTGCATCCCTATCAGCAGTCTTGTATCCTAATCAGAAATGCAAATCAAGCTCTATTTAGGACATTCCAGAGTTTCTCTAGCCCATATTGCTGAACCTCTCCAAGCACCTCTCCCAAATGAGTTGCAAAGATTTCTGAACATGGTCAGGTACAATCACAGCAACCACCCTCTTTCCTTGGCACCAGTTTTCTCTATTATCTTTCCCAATGCCAAATATGATAAAGAGTGATTTAGTTTGGCTTATGTTTTAAGAGGATCCAGGGCATGCCTGACTGGCTTTAAAGCAGAAATATCATGGTGGAGGAGCATGCTAGAGCTCATGGCAGCTGTGAAGAAAAGGAAAACGGTGCCAGTGAGAAAGGCATGAGAGGCCCGAGGTCAGAGCTCCATGGCTCGCCCAGACACGCTCAGCAGTGTCCGCCACAAATCCCCCAGGTCGACCTCCCAGCCACTCCAGTGGACACTCCACCCTAATCTCCACACTAACAAATATGACTGTCTATGAGTGAATCCTAACATTTAAAAGGAAACAACCTAGATAGCATGAGTGCAACTGAGGTAATAAGGATAGTTATTGTTTTGTAAGTAATTGTCTTAAATGTGTGTGAACATCTACTATTTGGTGCTGGGGTAAACTCTATTTATTGTGGGTCACAATAGAAAAGCCCAGCAACTGCTAACTTGGGGACCAGTCAAGTCGCCAGCATCCTCCAGTTTGTCTTCTCCCTACTTATGGTCCTTTCAAAAATCACTTTGCATCTTGGAATAACACCCGAGCATAAGCAAGCCTGGTATAGCAGCGAGCCTGGCTGCCGTCCTCCTGCATCTCCCTGCATTGTCACCTGGGCCACAGTAAGGAAAGACTGGGTGGTTTCAAAAATACATGTTTATTTCTTACAGCTTAGCAGTTAAAAGTCCAAGGTCGGTGAGCCAGCATAGTTGGGTTCTGGTGAGAATTCTCTTTCCTTCTGGCTTGCATGGGGCCACCTTTCTGCTGAGTTGTATGTGGTGCAGAGAGTGATCTCTCCTGAATACATCCTTTCACTTGGTGCTAAGAATCTTGTACAGGACCTTGCACATGCCAGACAGGGACTCTAGCACGGAGCAGCACCCTTAGCCTCATGATTTTTTTTTTTCTTAAAAGGCTGTATATGTACCCTGTGAGATCAGGGCCTCGCTCTCTGACCTAATTTAATCGCTGTTACTTTCCTGACAGCACTATTCTAAATGTAGCCACATTACAGGGATAGGCTTCCACATAGGAATGTGGCCCACGGCACCTTCATACACCCTGACATCTCATGACCCGTTTGTCCTTTATCCATCATAAGCCAAAAGTCCCAGGAATTCTGCCTGCTGAGAGAAGGTGTTGATCTTGCTGGAGAAAGTGGCTACAGAAATCAGAACCATCTCATTTGCAAAGATGGGGTCCTGTCATCATTGCTGTGTGCTAAAGGAAACCATCTCATTCTGCTGTGGATTTCCTGCTGAATTCCCATTCAGGAAGCCAGCATTTTGTTTTCCCCAGGACTCAGATGGAAAATTAAAATAAAAACCTCACACGTGTACATAACATAGAGCTTGAGAGGGTGGGTTTATAGGGGTCCTTTGGTTTTTAAAACATGTATTTCATGATTGCTTGAAGTTTTAACCAGTGTCATATCTGACTTTGTGATTTTTTGGAAAAAAATGACATTTTGTAAAAAGAGCATAAAAATAATTTTATACAAACACATGTAGTAACAGCACAAACGATTCACTGAGTAAATACAGGAGGTGGTGAAAGCTCTTGGCTCACATTCCACAGAGCCTATCAAGTGGTGGAATTTGGAGAAAGGCATGCTGCTAAGGGGCTCCTTCTCTGTACTACTCCATGGTTTCAGGGAGGAAAGTGAGAAGACAGTTTTTCCACACAAGAAGTTAACCCAAGGGTCAAGTAAGCTATGTTTTGAGATAATGATAAAGCACATATGAACTTTTGACTGAAGTTGGACATGTTCTGCCCTGGAAACGTCTAGAACCTTTCAGATCCTGGGAAGTCTCTCGGTGATCTGATTAGGTTAGGGGCTGGGTTTCCACATCTGACTCCTTCTAACCACCTCACACAAAATGGCTGAAATCTGTGGCCACTGTCAACTGTGTTCTAAGCGCAAATAAAGAGTCTTTTCAGTGAAGAAGGCCATTCACAGACGCCAGGATGGAAACCACAGGCCTGGAATGATGAAAAGGCTTTATTAGAGCCCCAGAGTAGGGAGTGGAAGGCCACTGGGCCTCAGCTTTATTAAACCGTAGCTCTTCCCTGCTGCCACCTCCTTACTGCCAGGGCTATTGTTAGTCTGAATGAGGAGCATCCAGACTGAGGGGAGAGCTCTAAAAAGGAAAGATGAGAACACATCAGAGAGAGCCTTCCCTACCAACACACACAAGCGCCTATAACCAACGTCATATAAAGTGCACCCATTGTGAGGAGACAGAGGGAGTGAGCACTGGTGCTGTTGGGGGCTGGGTGGTTCACAGTTGCAGCTGGCACTTGAGTCCTTCTCCCCTGTGGTTCTGAGAAATAACAAGGCTCCAGCTTTGAGTGACCTCATTCCCTGAGGGGTTTCAGCAGGCCTCTGCCAAGAGCCTCGGATCTATCCTGCAAGGGCGCTGCTGGCCGCCCAATGCAGCCTTCAGTTCCAGGATGGTTCCTCAGAAAAGCTGTTGATCAGTACTTTTAAATTCTCACCAAGGAATAATTTAGGGGCTTGTGCCCTCCAGAAATGGCTACAGTAGTTCCAGAAAAACATGGAAGGCTCTCACTAACTGTCCTATGCTGTGTCTCCCATGGAGTGCCTTCTGCTCCTTTCTTTGGTCTGTTAACCTAAAAGTCTGAGTAAATGGACAATCCATTGGCCTCACTCTCCTGGTGCTTCTCCTGGCAGGGCCTTCAGTGGACCACTGCTCTCTGGCCAGCTCCAGCTGTAGGGAGCTTTTCTATTGGTAACATGGTCTGTGATAGCACAACAGAGCTCAGAGGACCAGGCTGAGACTACATGCTCCTGTTCCCTAGGCTGTGGGGACTGGATAACCCAAGCAATGGGAAGCCTCATGCTTTTCCACTAGTACTCATTTCTGGTAGCTGTTAAAACAAATGACCCTAAACTGGGTGCCTTGAACAGAAATTTATTTTCTTACAACTCTGGAGGCCATAAGGCTGAGATCAAGGAGTCCTGAGTGCTACAATCATTCCGGAGGCTCTAGAAGGATCTTTCCTGGCCTCTTCCAGCTTCCGGTGGCGCCAAACTTTCTTTGACTTTTGTTACACCGGTTCAATCTTTGCTCTATCTTCTTCTCTTCAAATCATCCTGTGTACCTTTGTAGTTTGTCTCCATCTCAATATTCTCTGCTTTTCTTTTTTAAAGATTCTGTCATTAGAGGTATGACCCACCAGAAAATCCAGGATGATACCCTTTTTGCTCAAGATTCTAGTCTTCATTGTATTTTCAGAGTTCTTTTCCCCAGCCAAGATTCATCTTCTTAGCCCCCAGTGACCATATCCCCTCAGGATTGCAGTACACCTGTGTGCAAATGCTGACTGAGCCTTTCAGAGGACCTTGCAGCCAGTGGAATTCAAGCTGTGACGTTCTCATCTTGACAGCTGACATGGAGATGGAACAAGACATACATGGAGTGCCTACGAAGATCTTCTAGTGTCCTTCCCTCCCTCTGCCACTGTCAGGCCATCCCACCCTTTCATTCCTGCCCCTTCTCTTCGCTGCTCCTCCCCCATTTCCTCCTCTCTTCTGTTCCCAGACCCACGCTCCGCAGGCTCCCATAGATTCCAGCTGTGCCACGCATCTATAATTATCCCCTGACATCAATATTCTAATTTGCTTTATCCTTCCTTGGTTTTTCTGGCTTTCTGTCTTGTTTACCAACTTCCTTCCATTTTAAGGGCAAGATAAATGAGAGTACAGATGGGGGATTTTTTCCTCTGCATCTTCTCCAGCTCTATGCTCTTTGCCTCAGAAGTGAAAGTCTTAGTCTGTTCAGGAAAGTGCAGCCTGGCCCAATCTTTGCACATGCGCATGTTGGTTATGGAGGTACTTGGCACCCACGGTCCAGGCCCCCAATCTGCCTGGGCCATTATGAAAAATAGTGTTGAAACAGCACTAAAGTGACTTGGGAGCAGTTTTTGCCAAGGGAAGTTGGTATTACACACTGTTATACATTAGGCCCAACATTCTTATTTGTGTTTTTTCTTACTGATTGGCTGGCATTTTTTATGTCTTTGGCCACTTAAACTTTAATTCATTTGAAGCCTAATAAAGCTTGATAGCCACACTCTGCCCTTTTCTCTCTAGCTCTTCTCTCATTTTTCACGAGATTAGTTTCTCCACTGGAGTTGCAATGCCACACACTGGCTGTGTGCACTTTGGAGGCAAGGAGACATCCCTGAGCTTCAAGATTCTCCTAAGAAAAACAGGACTAAACCTGCTTCCCAGAGCTGCTATAAGGACTTAATAAGATTATGGGTGTAAAAATCTTCATCATTATGGCTTTTTAAAATGACTTTATTATACAACTATTAAAAATCTAGGTATTTTCTCTCCCCTCTGCCTGAAATTTATCCCCTTGGCTGCATTCATTCATTTCTTCACTAAATGGGAAGTTATTATTGATAGCCTCTCCAGTCTGGTTTGGATCAGAATGTCCCCCTAAAGATCACTCACTGAAGGCTTGGTCCGAAGGGTACCCTGTGGAGAAGCAGGGCTTTTGGGAGACACTTGCATCATGTCAGGGTATGCGCACGTACTGCAACTCTACACTGCAGCCAACAGAGAATACATAAACTTACATCAAGAAAGAATCAGCAACGTAAAGTTTAGAAAGGCAAACAAAGCATTTTATTTGCAGGAAAAGAGAGAACAGAAAGCTACTCTGCGAGGGTACCGTTCTGGGACCAGAAACACCTAAGGGCCTTTGTCTTCAGCCCTTTTATTAGTGTGACAGAAAGACCTATCCCTCCTGCCCCCAGCCCCACACCCTGGGAGCTTGTCACAACCTGGTTGACTATTTTAGGCCCTAAGACCCATAACATGGCCACAGGCCACCACGACTGCCTATGTGCAAATTCCTGGGTGAGCTTCCCTTTGCTTTCTTTGTCCTGTCAGAATCTTATCTTTAGAATTGATGGGTTTGTAAAAAGGTCTTCCCCTACAAGGTCAAGTTAACAGCTAAGTAAAGAGGATATGCTATGCACATACATAGTGCAGCAACGCAGAGAAAGGGTAAATAGACATAGTAAACACGTATGTGTCTAGGTGTGGGTGTGTGTTTGATGTACTAAGTGAGTTTTCTGGTATACAGCCTCTACCTCCACTGTGTCTTCTTTGTACCTCACTGCGTGATGGGTGGGGACAGCTGACTTTGGCTGAGCCTGGCCCCTGGCAGAGCCAGCTCTGTTTATCAGCTTTCCCACTCCTTCCATTTGATCCCTCTAGCAAGGGTTTAACCCTTTCAATGAGAATTTGTCAGACAGCTTACTGAGGCCTCTATCCCATGCTTTCCTGTCTGCCTTCCCCTTTTTTCCCGACAGCTGGATCCATGAATAGCAGGTAGCTTAACCTGCGATTGGTGGTAATGTCAGGTGGCAGAATCTGGGCAGAGGATCTAGGTCAGTGGGGGCATGCCCCTGGATGTATTCAATATATTTGTTCTTTGTCTTCCACTGCTTGGTCTTTCTGAAGTGAGCAACGTTTTGCACCAGGCCCTTCTGTTGTAATGGCCTCCTCCTCACAGGCCAGCAAGCAATGGAGCCAGCTGACTGTGAACCGTGAGCCAAAATGGACATCTCTTCTTCTTAAGTTGTTTATCTGGGATGCTTTGCTACAGGAACAGAAAAATAGCGCAGCCACTGACTCTGCTAAACCTTTGTTGATTAGGAAGAGAGAAAGAGGAAGTGGTTTTCAAAATAGAGTTGAACGTAGACTTAAGCTAAGGGAAAGGCTCTGAATTCTTCTTTCGCCTTTCCACTCTTAGCTCAGAAGAGGCTACTTCAACCCCGCCCAGAGCCTCATGACAGAAGAGAACAGGGCTGGATTGGCAAAAGGCTGTTGCAGCTGTTGTGTTAGAACCTCACACTCCCTGAGCAGTTCCACAGGACCTGGGCAGGGCTCTCACACTAGGGATGCCTGAGGCCAGTGGGCCTCCTTTTGTGGGCCCAGTCTTCCCAGGCAGGTTTGGCATGAGCACCCTCTCTCATCTTTCTGCAGTGATGAGGTAAAAAAGAGCACTTCTGGGTCCCCACAGCTGGCAACTTAGGGGATTTGGCTGTAAGGTGCTGATGCGATATGTGTGATGAACAGGAAGGATAGACTCCGGGTCTCTGAAAGCGGCTGTGCTTTCCAGTCATGCTTTCACCAAACAACCCTAACTTTGTGGTGAGCAGGACTTTGCCCACCTTTGAAAGAATGGCTTCCCCATTTCCTGATTTCCCTGGAGGGAGTGATCCATGGGCTCTAAAGGCATAGTCTTTTCAAGAAATGGTGAAAAATGTCATGAAACTGAAGTCTCACCAAGGTTCAGTGGGCAGAAGTTCTGGAATCTAATTGAGTTCCAACTTAATTGCAAGGGCCTTAACAATCCACAGTTTGGAGAAGCAAAAATGAATGTTGTTTTAAAAGGGAGAATGACGTGTGCAGATGGAACTTTTAAGAATGCCTAGGGTGATAGCTGACGGGACCTTCCCCCCTGCCAGCTCGTTCCCCTTTCCTAGCTCGGAGTCCTCCCTTCATCCAAGCAATCCACAGAAAGGTAATATACGATGTAAACTGGTCTGTTGACTCCAGCACTCTAATCAGGATGTTAGGAGACAGAAATATACTTGAAAAGAAATCTCATATGACAGACTACAAAGCAGTAAAAGAGGTATAAAAGCTGAAAGTTCCTCTCCAGCCTAAGTAAACAGAAAAGCAGAAATCCTGCTCTCATAATCTTTCCTTCCTGTGAAGAACCATGTCCTTTCATTCCAGTTCTCTGATCTTCTAGGGTAGTGACGGTGAAGCTGTGGCAGGTGGGCCCCAGCGAGCACACAACGCCTCTCTGTCAGCATTCAGGCCAAGAGTATGAGCTGTTCTTCATAAACCAAAACCTTAGTACTCACATCAGAAATGTTCTCCCTGCACTCATAGTGGTGGAAACCCCCCACTTGATCCTTGTCCCGCATTCTCTCCAGATCCAATCTTAAACTCTTGTCTCTCTTCTGAGAGTCTAGCTTCTTGACTTCTCTTTTCCTGGTGGCCTTCTATGGTCTTCCGCTTACACATAGCTCACTGGTAAAATCTAAGTTCACTGCCATTCTGACATGGTGAAGCCAGTGGTCACAGAAAAAGTCTTCTGTATACTCAAGAAGCAAGAGAAGGGGCACACCTGGCCACAGGAGGGTTGCAGCATAATGAGGAGGCACCAGGGATGGTCAGGAAGCAGAGGGAGCTTTGGGAAAAATGTGGTGACAAACTTCTGTGTTCACCACAGGAGGGAAAATGCAAGGTGTGACAGGTTGTGTTAGGCTTGGCTACGCTGAGTACAGTCAGGGTCTCTGGGACCTAGGAGCTGCCTCTGGCTGTTAACCTAAGTCTGAGGTGGTTATGGAAGGTGGAACTGGCCCAGAATGCAAAGCAGCTTGATACAGGAGGTTGATGTTGGGGGTGGGGGGCTGAGACAGTTTGCACACGAGAGGATCCTTAAAAATTGACTAACCCTGAGAAGGACGATGTCTCCTGGGCTAGCAAGACCCTAGGGCAGTGAGGGCGACCCTTTTGAGGAGCAAGTGCCCAAACTGAAACCTAAAACTCACTTATCACAAAGTGCCAACACCACAATCACCTGAGTACTAAGGTTTTTGTTTGTAAAAAAAAAACAGCTCATACTTGGCCTGAGTGCCAACAAAGAGGGTACTGCGTGCCCACGGGGGCACTCCTGCCACAGGTCCACCATCGCTGCCCTAGGATGCCAGCGCATTGGAATAAAAGGACATGGTTCATATATGCATATTCTTCACAGATAGGAAAAATGATAAGAACAGGATTTCTGCTTTTCTCTTTATTAGTCATGAAGGGGTGTGTGTGTCTGCATGTACGTGCGCCTGTGTGTGTCTGTGTGGTACTGGGGACAGATCCCAGGATCTTAACACTGAGCTTTATTCCCATCTGGTTTTAAATTTTATTTATTTATTTATTTTAATATATTTAGTACAGGGTCTACAGGATCTCACTATAAAGATCGGGCTCATATTGATCCTCCTGCTTTTAGCCTCCCAAGCTCTGGGATTACAGGCACTTGCCATCATGCCTAGTCTCAATCGCCACCTCAGTGTGCCCCAAGGGTGGGACTGGCATGACATACAGGTGATTGAATCCTGGTCCTTGCATTTACCTAAGATTTTTTTTTTTTTTTTAGACAGGATCTCACTAACTTGCTAAATTGCCCAATTTGGGTCTAAAGTTGAAATATTCCTGTCTCAGCCTCCCAGGGTGCTGGGGTTATTGGCCTTCACCACCACACTTGGCTATTAAGACATTTCTCTTTTTGAAAGATCTCCTTTGTGTCGGCTCATGACCTAATTCCCCATTCTGTCTGCTGTGCTGACTGTCCCATGGGACACAAGCTCAGTGGGGCCCATTTGTTCAGGGCTGTAGTTACGAAGCGGTACTTTGGATCAGCTCCTCCTAGGCTGAGGGCAGAAGTCATACCCTGTCCATTTCCATAGCCCCTGCACTTTCCCTAGCATCCTGCTCATGGTCAGGATTCAGCGAATGTCTGTTAAAATAAACATTAACTAAGGAACATGTCTTTTGATTTCTGACTGAGAGTGATATCATTGAAAATAAACTGCTTTTGGAAAAAAATCTTCTGTACTTAAGTTTATACTGAAAAGAGTAGAAGAAATGTTAGAAATCGTGTTTGTTGGAGATGATAGAGTGGGGTGACGTTACAAGATGACTGTTTCGATTTGGTGTGAGTATTCGGGGAAGATGTTTCTAGAATGTGTAAATACTGTCTTTGAGTAGTCTCATTTCCCCCTAAAGACCCCCAAAATATGCATTGGCAAATAACGTGCAAAGCCAGCTGATGCTTTGATTTTATCTACGACTTCAGCCCTGAAACACAGTGCACCTACATGAGCTCGGCCAGGATGCTCTGTCTACACAATGCTCTCTATGCAAGCTCAGTCTAGAATCAAAGCAGGCAGGCCTGTTGTCATTCGTTTTCTTCCCAAAGACTTGAGTGCATCACTCTGAAGAGAAGACAGACCAATCCAAATCCCCAGCAAAGGCCAAGGAGTGAAACAGAACTTGGGCCCCAGGCTGGAATGAAACCAGTTTTGGTTTTTGACTTTGGGATTCCTTTGACCAGCCAGGATCTCAGGCCATAGGAAAAAAAAAAACCACTTAGGACTGATGAATGCAGTATCAATTCTGGTAGGAGAGAGGAAGAATCAAATAGGGACAAGCCCACCTTTTGAAGTGAAATGCAGCCATTCATGGCAACCACCACTATATTGGCCAACGAAGGTTGACTAAATGTGACCAATGATGGCAATGCCTAATTTTCAGAATTAAGCTCCCCGTCGACAGAGGAAATAAAGGGGAAAGGGAGAGAGGACCGAGGTTTTTGTGGAAGTGCTCATGGTCCTTCTAACTCACCCCAGCAAGCCCACATGGCCGTGGGCCAGGAACCTTCATCTCGTTTCCCTTCTGCCATTCCTTTACTCTACACTCAAAACACTTCCCTTTGGAATCAGGCTCTTCTGCAGACCAAAGTTTTCTTCTCCACAAAAAATAGGATGTATGTGCAAAAAACACAATTGTGAAGTAAACAATCTTGCTTCCAACATGATTCTGAAATTCTTAAACAATTGTTCACTCTCTTAGGTCTTGAAAATTAATGTTGACTGTAGCCTATCTCTTTGGATCCTTGCTTTTGGTAAAAACACATCTGTCTTTTGTTCCTAGATTAAATATTAAGCATTAGAAAAATCTATAGTCAGCCTTCCATGTCCATGGTTTCTGCATCCATGGATTCAGCCAACTACAGAGAAAAAAATTGAAAATCAAAAATTAGTCTTTACTGAACAAGTATGGACATTTTTACTTGTCATGATTCCCTAAAAACAGTGCAATTTCTATGTACAAAGTGTTTACATTGTATTAGGTATAAGTGATCTAGAGATGATTTAAAGTAATTAGAGGGCCAGCAATATAGCTCAGCAGACTAAGTGCTTGCTTAGGTGAGCATAGGGGCTAGGGTTCGATCTCTGGCACTGAATGATGCGCCAGCACTGTCCCTGGGCACGCTGAGCCAGTGATGGAGTCTGGGCATGGTGGCACACACCTGTAATCCCAGCCCTAATGAGGCAGAAATCAGGAAGATCACTATGAGTCTGAGCTGTGTAGTGAGACCCTGCACACACACACAAAAAAAGATAAAGTAATTGGAAGGATAAGTATGGGTTATATGCAAATGCTTCACTGTTTTATATAAAAATCTTGAACAGTTGAGATTTGGGGTTTTGGACTTGGAACCAATCCCCTCAGATGCTGAGTGATAGCTGGATTTCCCTTAGTTCATAGGACCTACTTATTTTCTGCAAACCTACCAATTTTCTTTAGTTGTGAGGCATCTTCTCCTTTTTTCCTGTTCTTGCTCTACAGGGTTTCCCCAGCAAACTTTTTCCAGTTAACTCCATCAGACATCAGTGGTGCAGCTAAGCCAATCTCTGTTCTTTCCTCCTTTACAGTTCTCACACTTCCATATGTATTCTGATTTTACTATAGAAAATTGAGTAGCTGAGTCTTAACTTTCAGTTCCTTATAGTCATTCCCTTGTGCAGTTTGGGTCTTTTGCTCACTTCCCAGAGTAGATTCTTATTGGCCATGGACAATCTCTGGCACTTTGATTGGGATTACTTAGCATCTAGGCAAGAGAAGTTCTCTGCACAGAATGAGCATTTGCTAAAATCTAAGTACTACAATAATTAAGTCAATGAAGATGTGCTCATGGTTGGCAGAAATAGAAACATTTAGTCTTCTCGTCTACCAATGCCAGACATCAAAGGCATGTTTGCTTAGGTGGCTTTTCCCTGCCATAGTTATAATAGTTACTTTTCAAGACTCTTCTCTTAAACTAGCTAGGCATTCTTTGCTATCTTAGAGACTTTCCCCAGAAGTTGGAAGTTACAAGACATTGAAAAAAAATCATACATGACCCTAATCAAATCCAACAGCATATTATTAGAAATCAATTATTTTTGCCCAATACAAACATGTCTTAATGCTTTATTATGTGCAAATATTTAGGCATGGATCTGTGTACATATACATCCATTAAGTAGTCAAATACCTAAATTAAAAATGGCAAGTGGGAAAAAAATTATGAGTGCAAAGGTGTGATTGCTCTGAAAATAGCCAATTTAGAAGAGAGTTTGGCCTTTAATTGGCCAAGTTAAACAAGGCACAATTACTACTAACTTGGTCCCCAAAGATTGCCTTTAATCGTATCATGTTTAACTTGGCTGGTTAGACTGCAAATAGCGTTCTCCTTTCCTAATTTGGTTCATTTGGCTAAGAGAATGCTTTTTGTGGCTGACCTTTTCTTTCCTAACTTAGCCCTTTCTGTAAATAGAAAGCTCACAGATTAGGAACTACCATAACTGTTAAATAGCAACAGCAGACATAGAAAAGTGTATGTGTGGCTTTTTGCTTTTGGGTTAAAGAACCTCTGACACAACTCTGTGTTCTGACAGGCATGGAGTATTGCCAGTACATCAAATAATTAGCGCATGTTTGTCAAAGCTCTTTACAAACGTGATGTTTCAGAATACCCTTGCTTGTTTTTGTTTTCTTTATGGTATTCAGTAGGTAGAGAAGAAGAACATTTTAACTTCATCTGTCACTGAGAGAAGTTCAACTCACACGTTCAACGTTACGTTAGGCAGAGCAAGGATGCCACAGGATGCCGTGAAGGCACTGAGGAGATTGGTTAAATATTGATCACAGTTCCTGCCTTAGAGCATCAGAATTCAGAGAAGGCTGATTTCTTGGTTCACTGTGGTCAGATACATGTATATTAGATGAAGTGGTCGTCTAATTTCACGTGTACTCTGATGCAATGAATCAACTTAAAGCACAGGAAATCATTTTCTCCGGTAAAGAAACAGTCCTGTATGTGTGCCAAACATTTATTTACTAAAAAGCAATAAACATTTGAGTGATTGCAATATGTCAGGCTCTTTAAGTCACTGGATTGAGTGAAACGAATAAGACGAATTTTGCCTTTAAGAAGCCCATGGCGTATACTATCTGTATTGGACTTTGCACTGGAGCAACTCAGAAAGCAAAAGGCTTCTGATCACAAATGTGGGCACTTTGTGCCTCCCTTTCAATGACAACATAGGTCCAGCTGCTTTCGGCATCTCTCCTTACACGAGTCCTCCACCCTCCTGGCGACACTCCGGCACAGTCTTCCTCTTCACTATTCTACTGCTCTCTCCAGTTTGAAAACAGCTCTCGGGAGAAAGCTAATTAGCTGTCTTGGTTAAAAGGAATTGCCCAATAAGCGCACTCTGTATTAACTTTCCCAGGATTATTTGCCTTGAGGCCGAGCTTGCAAACTCCTGTCGCATGAAAGAACGACAATTTCAGACAATTTTGAGTTTCTTATGTGGATAAGCCACAGTACCAACTTACTCTCCATGTAAATTCATACCTAAATTCTAAATTTAACATTTTCCTCATTTTTCTATTCCTCCTAATGAAGACCTTTTTTTTCTTCCCAGTCAACAAGTGTGTTGGGGTGTAGAAGGGTTAGCGATACTGCAATATTCTGGCTATGCAGATTGGGCATAGAGATCATGCAATCTGTATATTTATTATCAAAAGTAATATCCTGGTGTGCTTTTATCTGATGTATTATTTTTGAAAGATTGAGGCTTGGGGCCTAAGCTAATAAATTCTGTGGATCAGAATATTGCTCTACTGTGAAATTTTGACTTTAGTTACACATACAATAAAATAATTTGTATATAAACTGATATTGCTGTTGGCCATTAAACATACAACCAAGAAAGCCAACAAATAAAGACCAGTAAGTGATAACTGGAGCACGAGAAGTGGAAAGCCCAAAATTACAGTCGTGTCAGCAACATACTTCATACTATAAATAGTAATTTTACAATTAAGATAAAGATTTTCTGTTGAAATTCAGGAGAAGGTGTGGAAAATGAAGATATAGTTATTTATTTATTTAGTTGGCTGGTTTGGGGGGGACTTTTTTCCTGCACTGGGATTGAAAGCAGGAATTGATTTTCTAAAAACATCTTACTGGAGTTAAGTACATAAATCAAAAGTTAATCTTTTCAAAATGGAGAAAGCAAGATGTTGATCCTGCACTCTTCGTGTGCCCATATGTGTGCATACATGAAAATGTACATGTATGTGTACTTACTCACGTGTGCTTATAACTGTCCCATGGTCCTCAGGAGCCTTCATAGAGCTCCAGACAATTTCCACCTTGTATATTTACCTTGTTGGAGCCTGATGTGCTAGTAGTTGGGCTTGGCTCAGTGCCTAAGCTATACGTTTGTAATTAGTTCCAGAAAAAAAAAAAAGATACTCAAACTAATAGTGACTTTGGGAGGGAGGAAGGTATCTGATTTGTAAGGTCTGCATGTGCTTAAAAAGGCATGTGTGAAATATTGAGAATCCTGAGTCCTGGTTTTAACTTAGGCTTCTCAGTAATCTGATGGTTTTGAGCAAGTACTTAAGCTCTCAAACTCATATTTGTCCCTCGGTTTTCTCATATTTGTAACAGTAGAATTGCAGTAAGTCGTCTCTGGCTCTCACCCTTTATGCAGATCCTGTGTGCCACCATATGCAGAAAAATGCATCCTGAAGACAAAGCTGAGGGCACTAAAAATTCTTTCCCATGAACATTCATGGGCAATAAATAAAAGAAGAAGACAAGGTCATTGTGTAAATTACATGTCATGTTCAATGAATCTGAGTTGTCTTTCATCAAGCTGGGCCCTCTGGAGGTGGAACCAATTCTTGAATTTAGGAAGAACTCACAGCATGGTGTTTCAGCTTTGTCATAAGTCTTAAGCTACTGTCTTAGTCTGGTCTTGTTATTGCTATAACCAAATACCTGAGCCGGGCAATGTATAAAGAATAGAACTTTATTTGGTTTACAACTTTAGAGACTGGAAAGCTCCAAAATAGGACTTGGGCATCTGGGGAGGGTCTCTTTGCTACATCATAACATGGCAGAGCACATCACAGTGACAGCTGCTAGCTCAGGCCTAACTTCACCCCTTTAAAAGCATAGAGCTCAAGGTCTTCCCACCAAGCTATATCTTGAGCCCTTTCTTAATGTTTTATTTTGAGACAAGGTCTCCCTAAATTGTTCAGGCTGGGCAGGAACTTGCCTATCCTCCTGCCTCAGCCTACCAGAGTGCTGGGATTGTAGCTTTGTGCCACCACACCCACCTCCTCTCTTCTTATAAAGCTGCTAGTGCCATCACAGGGACTCCATACTCATGACTTCATTTAGTCCTAATTACCACTCAGAAGCCCCATATCTAAGCATCATTAACATAAGGATTTAAGGGTTAAGTTTCCAACACATCAGCTTTTGGAGTAGCATGTTTAAACCATGGCAGTTCCCATCTATCTGTGAGGAAAAGAGGTTCAGGTTTGATGTTACAAGATCTGGCTGGTTACTGTCTACCAAACTTTGGTCCCTTCCATTTCTTAATTTTCAAGAGGCTAAGCCTACGGCATGAACTGGGACACTGGTAAAAAGAGGGTCATGGCACTGGGCTAGACCAAAGCCACCTGAAGATGACAGAGATCTCCACATGTGTATAGAAGCATTCACTACACAACTGTGGGAGACAGCTCTGAAGTGCAGAACTTCTCAGGAAGCCCACCAAGCTGCTCGCTTGGCATCTGCTCAGCTATCTTGCCTGATTCCTGTAGGAGTTCTTTCCCTTCAGGCCTTCCATTTGCCAGGATGCTGCCTTTCCCCCATGTCTTTATTTCTCTCAGCAGAACCAAGAAGTATGCAGATTGTAACTGTCAACACAGAAAATATTTACTATATACTTTTTTCTTTCTGTGGTACCGGGAATTGAACTCAGGACCTTGGGCTTATTCTACTGAGCTATCTCCCTGGCCATGACTATATACTTTTAATGTGATCAACCTAGTGGAAATCACATCCATGTCAAAGATACATAGTCTACAGGCACATTGAAACATGCTTCTGGATGATTCCTAATATATTTACATACCTTCAGCTCATTCTCAATGGAACCAGCCCTTTTGGGAAAGATTTTTTTTTGAGATATTCTATTATCATAATTCTGGCACTATTAATTTGTAGAATTATTTGAGAATCAGCCTTTCTTAATTAACTTAGCTAATTGAAATTGGCTTATGTAAGATTAAGAGTGTTCACCTTGACATTGGATTTTATAGGTTGTGTTCAGTTCAAGTTAATAATCAGGGCATTTTGAATAATTGAAGTCCATGTTCCATCAGAAGGAGAGAACAATACTGAAACTTTAAAGCAATACAGGAGCACATCATTTATTTATTTGACATAGATTAAGCAATTATATGACAAGTATTGTGTTAGGCACAGAAGAGACAGAAGAAAGAAAAATAATCTAATCTTGGGGAAAATCTTTTGTGAGGACATTTTGGGCACAGGCAGCATGTTGCAGAGAAGGATAGAGTTGAAAAGTTCCATTTACTCATGTTTTAGTGCAATTGTATATAATGGAAATGAGAACTCTGATATTTTATCAGAAATTACCAGGACAACAGAAATGGGCTCCAAAATAAGATAGAGAGAGGAAATTTTCTAGATTTCATAAATTCTTATACTATTAGTTATTTTTATACCACAAATTTTCACTTAAACTCACAATTTTTTTGTGACAAAGAAATGTTATCTAATAAAATAATCAAATAGAAGCTATTTGCCCTGAGAAATAGACATAATAGGACAAGCAATGGTAGCTCTTTCCTTCAGGTCTGGGCATGAGGAATTATCCTTAGTGAGCCTCAATTTTCTCCTGGGGAAAATGGAGGAGAGAGATTGTTTTTCCACCTAATTTCGCCTTGGGATTCATTAGCTCCATCATTACCGCTGCCCTGCAGGACAGCCTGGATGTAGAAGGCAGCGCTCGGACCTCCCCCCACCCCACACTGTCCTAGGCTCCTCCTTGTCACAGAGTCTACAAGGTCCTCAGAAATATTCGCTGAAAGATAATAAATACTTGTTAAAGATCATTGTGAGGGAGGTGCTGGGGAGACAGCTCAGTGGAATAAGTGCTTGCCTGGCAAGTGCAAGGTCCTGAGTTTGATCCCTGGTACCACCAAAAAAAAAAAAAAAAAAAAAGATTATTGTGAGGGTGAAGTGAAGGGACACCTGGCCCATGATTTGAATACAGCGAAGCATTGTTTTTGAGTCAAGGAACTTGCATTACACTCAGTTTTGGTTTTGTTACTTTGTTTTGTATTTTGAGATTCTGCAGTTTGGGCAAATGTATGGTCTCTCTCAAGACAATTAAACTGCTCACTGGGAAGAACTTTGGGCCAGACTTCTGAGAAAAAAACCTGGCTTAGTAGCTCACTGCATCAGAAGTCCTAATTTTGTCACGCAAGGATCCATCATTCCCCAGCATTCCCAGTGGGGTTGCAAAGGGACCCTTCATCACTGGCTCCAAGATGGTATTTTATGATGTCCACGCTCAGGCATGTTTCCCGCCATTTGGTTGAGTCTGACTTTGCAGAAATCTGCACAAACCTGAGTGAGGCAAAGCCCTGGCCAGCCCCAGGAGATGGTCCAGTGAGTCACTTTGCTTTAGTCAGTAATGAGCCCCTCCCTGCAGATCTTGAGAGGAACTGAAGGCTTTCCCGGCTGCCACCCATGACATTTGTTCATTCAAACCACAGCCGGTTTCCTTCCCGGGGGCTGTTTGGCCCATTCCTCACCATCTTCCCGTCAGAGGGTCCACTGACCAGTCACTCACTCACTGAAGGAGAGCCATTTTCCTTGACGAGCCGCGCCGACAAATTTGCCCAGGCAAATTCCCGAGACGGCTCTGCCCGCCCCCGTCTTCCTTCTACTCTCTACTCTCACCACGGCAGTGCTGTGTCTGTGAACCCCACGTGTTGGTGCCATAGAGAAGATCACGCCATGCTAGACTACGGTACTGCATGGCTACAATCCTAGCCCGCTGGCAGGTTCAGGCAGAACTGCAAATTCAAGCCTAGCCTGGGCAACCTACCAACTTAGAGACACCCTGTCTCAAAATAAGAAATTTTTTAAAAGGCTGGGATTGTAGCTCAGCACAAAAGCCCGGGGCCAATCCCCAGTACTATGAAGATTTAAAAAAAAAAAAAAAAAACAACCACCAGATGAAGTCACCAGCAGTCAGCAGCTTTCACCTTGTGGCCAGGCTGGCTCCCAGGCATGACGGTCTCTCAACCGCGCGCCAAACCACGTTCCAGACAGTGACTCGCTGGGGTCCCCTCTGAGGGGTGAGTGCCGGGCGTGCGAGGGCGGGCCCCTGACAGTTCTGCATCACTGCTCAAGTTAAATGTGTCCGCCAGCAGCCTGATGACCCTGATGACCACGCAGTCTGCTATCACGTCTGAAGTGTTTCCTTCATTTCCCTTCAGGGACATCAGTGTATATTTTTTTCCAACCCTCCAAGAATGCCCTAGTGAAAGCCCCCAAGGAGACAGTGTGCTGCTAAGAACATTTACCGTCAGCGCACGAGTCCCGGGATTTTATGATGTGCCTGACAGAAGCAGGCGTGGAGATCGCATGCTGGGTGCTCATGATTTCCTGGAAGCCGGCAGGGCCCTGCTGACACCTGAGGCCATGCCCAGTGCTCCTCACTGGCGACTGCACAGACGACACACTTGACAGCTGAGGGACAGTGTCTGGTTATAGGGTCATCCAGGCGCAAGAAGGAGCCTAGGAGGAGCCCTGTGGAGGATGATGCTCTCAGTAAGCATAGATTACATGTGTGCGTGTGTGAATGTGTTCATGTGTGCTTATACATGTATGCACATGAGCGGGGAGAAGAAGGATCCTAGTAGAAAAATATTAATTCTCAGAAGTGCCAGGGAAACCAGGAGTTTTTGTATGTGATAACAGAGCTGGGGGGAGACTTAAATGCATATGTGAAGATTGAGGCTGACCATGATTTTTTAAAAAATGTATTTAGTACAGGGTCTACAGGGTCTCACTATGTAGATCAGACTCATAGTGATCCTCCTGTTTGCAGCCTCCCAAGCACTGGGATTATACTACTATGCCCAGTCTCAGTCACCACCTCAGCACGCCCTGGGGCGGGGCCGGGGACAAAACCCCCATCCCTACGTCTGCCTAAACAGGCACTTAAATCCGCTGAGCTACCTAGCGGGCCCTACCGACGACTTCTGTGCTCCCCACCTGCGTCTCTCTTCTTTCCTGCTGTGACTTCCTGGGAGAGAGCAGACCTGCCAGTCCAGGGTGCCAGTCCACTAGGCCGCATAGGAGAGGCAAGGACACAGCCTGGCATCCTGCTCCAGGGCTGAAGCCACCTAGCCCCTCGCAGAGCAGTTGCAGCTGTGCACTAGGTGACTGTCTCCACAGCCACAGAAGGTCACGGAGGGACAAGGCCAGCGTGGACAAATGCCAGGAAGCTGGAGAGAAGAAGCAAGACTTGGGAAACGAATTGAGGGACTGTCATGACAGACCCAAAGTGGTCATTTAGCTGGAACAAGATAATATAATGCTAGCTGGTCAAAGATCAGACAGAACAAAAAGCTCACCACTGCAGTTTGGTCCTAAGGAATGTAAGTAGCATTGACTTGATTACTTATTTTCAAATAATTCCAAGCTCAGAGAAAAGTTGCAATAGAAATAAAAAAAGTTCAGAATAACACCATGCAGACTCTTTAAGTGTTAATATGTGCCACCTTGGCAAAAATGTGTCATCTAACCTCTCTCTCTCTCTCTCTCTCTCTCTCTCTCTCTCTCTCTCCCCTCCCCCCTCTCTGAGTGTATATCATTTCAATATTATATCTAATAAGATATGTAATCTTCTTTGATGAAACATTTGAGACTAAGTTTCAGGCATTATGTCCTCTTACTGCTAAATCCTACGGATGATACTATCTAATTTGTAGATTTGGGTCAAAGTTCTTTAATTATCATATAATCTTACCCTTTATAGCAAAATAGAGTATAGTTTTGCCTGTATGCATTGAACTTGTTTTGTCCCTATAGTTTCCTCTAAACTGGAGTCATTCTGTAGTCCCTCATTGTCTTTCATGAACTTGAATTTTTTTTTTGATTGTCCCTCAATCTGGGCTCCTCATGATTCCATTGGGATTAAGCCCTTTGGACAGGAATGGAAGAGAAGTGATGTGCTCCACTCTGTGGGGCACTGTACCCGGGGGCAGGGGATGCAGATTTGTGGTGAAGGGGGAAGCTAACTCGATCATTTGGTACATTACAGTCTGCAAAGCTTCTTCACTCTAAAGTTACTATTTTCTCTTTTGTCATTAATAACATTCTGGTAAATATGCTAAATTTACCTGTTTGTCATCAGATTGTTGCCCACTACTTTTGGTAACCATCAATGAATCTTACCTGAGGACTATAACCAAATATGTCTGTCATCTGACAGTTTTCTAATTTCATTACTCCTTCTGCACTTACTAAGGCATCCTGCTTTCCTTTCTGTTCTGTTTTTTATTTCTCACTTATATCAGTGTGGACTAGATGTCAAAATGATTCTTAGACACTCTTTGGATTGTTCACTGAGTCCACAAAGCCAACTAAGTTCAGCTGGGGAGAATCCCTCTCCCCAGAAAGCGAAAAGGGACTCACAGACTCACTGTATCTGGCAGGGTTATAAGCATATTTTGGAAGCTCTAAGTCATATCTTCACAGAGAAGGAGCAACAAAAGCAAACAGTTGGCCAAGGTTCAGGTGAAGAGAGTAGATTCTCTGAAAGAAAGATACTTTGGATTACCTGTGATTTTTCATTTTTAAGTTTTGGCTGTAGGCAAAGGATACCCCAGCATTCCAGCCTGAACTCGGCATGTCCCAGGTTCTGGGTCTGAGCCCAAGCACCACTAAAAGAAAAGAAAATAGAGTTTGAGCCATGACTTGGCTTGAGTGGTGTTCCTCCAAATTCAAATCCACGGAGAGCTACAGGATATGGTCTTATTTAAAAGAGAGTATCTACAGATGCCTGAGGGATGCCCAAAGACAATAGCGAATGTTTATATTTTTTTAAATGTGTGACAGTGAAAAACACATTGCCATTGATCCCCCTCAAAATACTCTCCCTTGCTTGGGGCGATGGCATTCTTGACACTTTTCAGCAGTTCTCAGTATCTCTTTTGTGTCCTTAGTTGGCCTGTCATAGCTACCTTGACATCCTAAGTTGATTCAAAACATTTATCTTTCACAATCACTTTGATGTTGAGGAATATCCAGAAGTCTCGTGGTGCCAGCTCTGGTGAACAAGATAGAAGAGGACACCCCGTGATGTTGATACAGGGAGAAAAACTGACCTCCAAACGATGTAGGGAACCTCCAAATGACATAGAGAAAAATGTTCTCTGGACCTGACCTGCACAAGTTCATGTTCTCTAAAACCAAAGAATGAATTTTAGGAACAA
>NDGN011409056.1:0-14233 GCA_002564285.1 Tympanoctomys barrerae
CTTGTACTATGAATAACCACTAAGAAGATAACAATATGCATTGTATTAATTATTGAAACTGTCTTAATTGGTTTTGAAACTGTCTCATTGATATCTGTTTCTCAGATGCCAATAGAATACCCATCTCTGACAGGACTAAACAAAAAAGGGATACAAAGGAAAGACCATTTTGTATTTGTATATACAGAATAGTTGGATAGATATATGCCTTCTTTCACTTAATTCAATGAGAAGAAAGATTTGTAGCAATAGTGTTTGGACAAGATATCCTGTCTGCTTCTTGTACTATGGATAACCACTAAGAAGACAACAATGTAAAATGTATTAATTATTGAAAATGTCCTATTAATCAGTTTTGAAACTGTCTAATTGATATTTGTTTCTCAATAAAACAAAATAAAAAGATATGTTTCTCAATAAAATTAATAATAAATAAATAAAAATTAAACAAAGAGACTGAGTTATATTCTTAAGGAGGTTCTTCAATTCAATGAAGGGATAAAAAAAAAATCAAGCAAGCACACATACTTATGAAGAGACTGAGGGATGGACCAGAAGAGACAATGCTTTTGGTGGTCTTAGAAAAGTAGCACAGAAAATGGCTAAAAGCTGTTCCTGGGGCTTTTATAAAAATAGGAAAGAAGTAAGAAGTTTTATGAATAGTTCTCAGGCCATTTAAAGTGAAGGAAGACAAAATGGTTGAAGTGGGTATGAGTTTATTGCTGTCCTTAGCTCCAGCATTCCCATTTGCTGAGTTAGGCTTATCTAAGCCACATGAACAACTATCATCACTTTTTCCTCTAGGTTTTAGTTAGCTTTCCTCCAACCTTCCAAGACACTAAATTAAATTAAGTTGAATTGAATTAAAAAGAAAAAGAAGAGCTGGGAGAATTTTAACAGGCCCTTTTTTTCTGGTGATTTTGGAAACTTTGCCTACCAGCTAAGAGACACTGGAAATAAAGATGAGAAAAAGTTTAAGGGGTTTTTTAATGAGTTGTGGATGGAATATTGCATTTATGCTATAATGCTAGTATAAACTCTACTTCATGTCATTTAACTTACACTTCCTACTGGTACGCCCAGACCTTGGCAGTCTAGGTGATACTGAGATAAGTAACAAAATCAATAGTTTTTCATTCAGTATATCCACACTCAAATTTCTTAGGCTGTCTGCCCTTCTAAGTAGCATCCCTTTTGAAAGTCATCACAGTGTGGTAGGAATACCGTGGGCCATGGGGACCAAATCCTAATCATGATCCTACCCAAAAGTCCAGATCCTGTGGCTCTCAAATAGGGTTTCCCTTTGCAAAATGATTTCCACTCTAGATCACAGTCCTGAAGTATAATTATAATTTGGGTTAAGTATAGGGCAATTACCACATTCAGGATAGGTGCTCAACCAATTGTAGCTGTTTTCACTCTGATACTTCCTCTGATTCTCTAGACCAGCAACAACTGCTGCCTCTAAAATTACTCCTATCATTGGGCCACCATGACCCTTGTTGCTTCTTTCACCACATACATGTTACCAAGCTTTGGGAAAGTTTCCCCCATATTTGCCGCTACTCATAAGCCTTTTTAAAGGTAGCATTGACATGTGGGTAATTTCATCCTATAACACAAATACTTGAAATTACTTACTAGGAGGGTACTGCCAGGGTAGTCAGGTTAAAGTGCTGTATTTCATCTTAAGTACATTTCTTTCCTGGAAATCTGATGTTCTAAAATAGGACCCCTATAACTTGATTCCCTGTTCAAAAAGAGTTGAAAAGTCACTCAGGATTTCCCAGACACTGAAGTAGAATTGACTTCCTAATGACTTGTAGTCCTAATGGTCAGTCTCCCCTCTTCCTTCCAGAGGACCCAAATTGCAATAAAGATGCTAAACTGGGCATGGTGGCAATCATCTATAATCCCAGCATTTGGGAGGCTGAAAACAGGAGGATTGCTATGAGTCCAAACTGTGTAATGAGACCTTGTAGACACTGAACTAAACACATTTTGTAAAAAGATGCTAATAGAGTGCAGTATGCCCCCAAAGTCTCGCTGGTTTAAACAAGGAACACCCCTTAACCCTTGCATTGTGTCCCTCAGTACCTGTGCTGTTACAGAAACAGAAACATGAGCCATACCTCATCCTCATGCCCCTGCTCCCCATCCAGTGGAGGCAGCAGCACTCACAAACTATATCACAATTGGTTTTATGCATGTGTGAGGCTGTAGTCAACTTCAAGTGTTCAAGGGGTGACAAAAAGAGAAAGGTCAGTAAGGAAAGACCTCATGGAGCAGGAAACAAGAGTGCCTTGTCATCGGACAAAGAAGAATGAAGGGACTTTCAGGTTTAGGGAACATAACATGACGTGTACCCACAACCCCCTGCATGCTTGAACAGACCTTCTTTTGACTTCTCTTGTGTATGTTGACAGGCAGTACACAGGATCACTCTGTGTGTGTGTGTGTGTGTGTGTGTGTGTGTATACATCAGTGCAGACACAATAGACATAGAATAACTCTAATTAACAGCTTTGAAGGTAATCTGCAATTTCCTGGCTCATGGCTGAGTCTGTGTGTTCTCAGAACAATTTTGCAGAGGTCTATTGCCAATTGTTCATCTTCATAATGCTGGGAGAGACAGCGATAGCAGCTCTTTTGACAAACCTGTCAGCTGCTGCTGTCCTGGGGTCACAGGAAAAACCTGTCTGCAGCCTTTAAATCTTTCTAATACATAATTCCTTGTATTGCATTTTGGTTTGGTTTGTTACCTGCAACTAAAATTTCACACTGAGGCCCTGTGATTTCTTAGGCCCCTTGTCTTACCACTGATTCCATTCTAAGGGGGATGTCCTCAGTCTAAAATCTGAGATATCCAGAGATAGTTAGCTTAGGGCATTGGGTGGGCAGTGGCCTATCTAACAGAGACAACCTTTGTACACCATCTAAAAATGGAAGAGAGAACTAGCAACAAACTCTGGGGTCTTTCTCCTGGAAATGGGAAACTTTTAGTTTTTTTTCTAGTGTGTAGACATTGGGACACTGCTGATGATAGCGCCGTTTGAAGCCAGAGATACTTTACAAAAACTCAATTGTTGTTTCAAAATTTTACTACACCTAAATTCCTGGGAATTTTAATAGTCTTGCCCTTCATGAAAATCTTGGTGAAACGGTGTGGTACATCCCACAGAAAACTGAAAGCAGGTGACACAGTTCTGAAACACCTATCTGCTCTGCACTGTGAGTCTTAGGAAAGTCCATTCACAGTCAACAGAGTAAACTAGAGGTGCCTTGGCAGCCAATGCAGATGGAGCCACGGGGCTGACGTGGCCAGGAACCCTTGTGGTGAGTGGCAGTGGGCAGCACTGCTTTCCTCTCTGGGAAGGGAAGGCAGAGGACAACCACACCCCGAGCAGGCCAGCCTGCACTGTGGCCCATGTCTTCTTCTGTTTCTCTTCTTCTCCACCCACCTTTCATCATCCTCACAAGCCCATGTGTGTGAAGAACAACAGAGGAATGTGGGTGGGTTAACTTGTATAATTAAATCCATGTTGCTTCGTGTTCTTTAGAATTAATAAGGAATTCATCCCATTGAAACTTACCATGACATCTTTCCTCTGACTCAGATTTCTTTTTGCTTTTCTCTTCTTTCCTTGGCTAAAAGCATTAGACATGGGGCTATGGTTCAAATTAGTATCCTACATTTCTTTTCTTTTTCTCTTTTTCTTTAAATGAATTTTTCTGTTCAGTCAAAAGTGTAGTTTGTTTCTACTTCATTTTTCTTTCAGTCCACTTATCCACCATTATCCTTTTTCTTCCTTCTCCCAGAATACTTATTCATGAAATGGAAAAACAAGAGGGCCCTTCATCCTGTCTGTGCCTGTAAAGTTGAAGACAGAGCATCACTGGCCATGCTGTGATAGTCTGGCATTGTCCTTTGAGACTCTTCACTACCTGGCTTTCACCTCATGACATGCTAAAAACTGTACTCACATGTGCCCACTGATGCTGGGGGTGCTGTGTGTGTGTGACCATGGGGTGGGGAAAGTCAACAAACCAACAGTGCTTTTAAATTCCTGGGTCATGCTATAAAATATTTTTTTTTGTTGGCGGTCATAAGTTGACTGCATTTTGTAATTAAAGAGGGTTTATGTGATGGATATGTGATAGATATTTTTATGCCCCGTTCTTGAATGATAGTGCTTATATCAGTTAAGATTAAATTATTATTAATGTAAGCCTGAATAACAACAACTTGGGCCTGACAAAAGCTTTGCCTGGCTCAAAGAGACCAAAAAATATCCAACCCAGGCCATGTGATGGTTCTGCCCATGGGTCTTTCTAGGCATCCTGAAGCCTTCATGGTTCAGGATGGGGCCCTCAACTTCATGGTGTAAGCATGCAGTTGTAATGTCACTCAGAAAGTGCTCTCATGAGCCATCCAAGGACTCCATGTCCTGAGACCATTAATCCTGGTGTGGCAACTTCATTAGTTTAAGAAATTCCTACCAGATTAGTAAAGAGCACTCCTGGGTGTTTCTGGGTGGGTCTGCAGGCATGGCCTGTGGTACTGCATGTGGTCCCTAGTCCATTTCTCTCTGGCACTCTTCTTCTTTTCATCTGGATGCCATGAGCTGATCACCTTTTTAACACCCTTCCTTCTACTGCAAGGTTTCCACCTTGGCCCTTGGGATCGTGTATGGAATCCTCTAAAACAGCAAGCTCATGTCAACCTTTCCTTCTTAAATGAGTAGTTGTGGCTATTGTGTTTTGAGGGGTTTTCTCACGCCCTTTTCCTCATAAGCTCTTCTCTTCTCACCATATGGCCCATCTCAGTGCAGAATGCCGCAGTAATCGGGGGCTTTGAGAGGCTGGATTCTGAGTCGTGCTGTCCCTAGGAGGTGTGAAGGTCAACACTTCCCTTTATGCCTCTGCACTTTCACTCTACATTTTTCTCATGCATAAAACTGAATTATAATAATACTTCTTAGAGCGGAATGTGCATAAACGTATCATAGGTTTAAAAAGCTCAGTGTCCAGCATGATAACACGTGTCACTTTATGGATCTTCTCCGTCTCTTAAAAGGACCTTGTGACCATAACTGTAGTGAAATAAAGTGGACACATATGGGCAAATATTCCATTATCTCCTGGTATAAGGAGATAAGAAACTGCTGTAAGAAACTGAAAGTGTAAATATGAACCAAAATGTAAAGTAGACACTGTGAAACAGGAAAAACAGATGTTCAAAAGGAAAAGAAAACTGGGGAAAATAGGGGGAAAGAAAAAATAGGGATAAAATGAAAGCAAAACTTTGGGAATAGGGAGAGGAAGGAGTTTGAAGGGAAGGTGTAGGAATTGGGAGGGGAGAAGGAATCAAGACATATCATGCACAGGTACAAATTCCTATAACGAATGTGGCCACTATGTGCACCTAAAATGTGCCAATAAAAGAGCTATGCAGAAGATTTTTTCTTAAGTGTGCTGTGCTCTCCTTACCAGTTCGTGCCAGTGGAACAGGCCAACAATAGTCAATGAGGACACAGCTGACAAGCCTGTACTCTGAGGCAGGCAGAAAACAGGTTACATTTATTGAAACTCATGGGAAGTTGTGCTCAAGGCAAGTCCATGCCAACAGAGGATAAGGCACAGACACAAGGAAGTATAGGAAAGCACTTCATGCAGATCAAAGCACACAAAAATGGCAACAGCAACACAGGAGAACAGCAAAAGCCAGAGATAAATCACACTTTGGGAATTTAACATCCAGGCATCTTTAGTTTCTGAATCTGTAGTACAGTTGGCAGGAACAGTTGACAGGGTGATGCATTATCTTAGGAGCTCTGAACGTGCGTGCTTGTCCCAGAATTCACTCTGGTCTCAATTATATTTATGACACGTAATGCATACTTGCGAGCCCATAATGAGGTGGGAGGAGGTGGAGGTGACCTAAAGTCAGGCTAGGAGATCCACCAAGCATGAGCTCTTGCCTGGACCTTCAATGATCCCCTGAGTTTCTTTGATTTTATTTTATCCTCTTATAGGACAATGGAAGCAGTAATAACTGGAGGATGCTGTTTAGAATCAAATGGAGGCAAGGAAGCGATTCTTTCAACTCCAGTGTTTCTGTCATTGAGCTTACCTTCTATCTTTGCTGTCTTACTTCTCTCACTGCTGAAACAAAGCCTAGAGTTAAAGAGGAAAATCATTGCAGAGGTTTTGTCCCTAACCACCTGGTGGAGAAGCAGGGCAGCATGAAAGAAGGGCATTGTGGAGAGCAGTACATGGTCCAGCAGCAGAAGGCACTGGGCAGCAGAAGGCACTGGGCAGCAGAAGGATGTGCGCCTTCCTTTTCCTTTTATCCTATCCAGGCTGCCAGCCTTTTAGGTGGGGCCACTCATAGTTAGGGTGAGTGCACCTTCCCATCATCCACACCCAGAACTACGCTAAGTCAATCAGTAGACTAATTTAGCAATCACACACCATAGATCCCAGCATCCCACAACCTACATCCTGTCAGCTCTGAAAAGCTCCCCCTATGGCCACATGAGACTTGGAGGGACATCCAGGTATAAGCCAACTCTCCCAACTAGAAAGCACCTGGATAGAAAGGAGGGTTTTGCTTGTTTCTTCTCCAGGGCAGCAGGCTTTCACTTTCACTTCATTTTCTCCTGGAGGATTTGGAGGGCTGGTGGTAAGTGCCCACTGCCTGCTCCTTACAGTAAAGGATTAAAGTGCAAGTGGGCTCGGAGACAGGTTAGGAAATCACAAGCAGTGTATTTTAATAAAAATTAAAATAGAAAAAGTAGAACAGGTCAGAAAAAAATCAGTGTTCACCTCAAATAAGCAATGTATATTTTTCTGTTTCATATATGTATGTGTACATGTGTGTATGCTAGATTATTAAGGAAAATGTATTTCATAAAATAAGTTAGGAGTCTTGAAAAACTCATATGCTGAGAGAAATTACTTTCTCTGAAATTAGAACTTAACTATATAGGCACAGTAATTAATACAACCATGCTATTTATAGAGAAATAGAAACATAGGACATAGGACAATCCAGCATCAGAGAACTCAAAAACACACTCTAACAAATTATTTCTAACAAAAGTAGAAAAGCAATGCAAACAGAGGAAAATTCAATAGGCTTTTTAAATTCAAATTGCTATTTTCAAAACTGTGCCCAAGTGACCAGGCATCTTATTTGCATATAGGAGACACCTAGGTGTGTGCCATCTTCCCCTTTTAAAAAAAATCCAGGAATTGTCATGTGGCATTTAACTTAGTCTCATTGGATAGATCTTTCTTACACGGCAACACCAACTCTAAAGAAATTTGGAAAATGCCTTCTTTATACTGAACACTTACATGCCTGGTTAAAATTTCTACCATTACAGACAAGTACAGAGAAGCAAATGCTGGGCACAGTTAACTGTTTCCTGGTGCTTCACAGTTGTTTAGATTCACCAAGAGGCTGTGTAATTGCAGCATTCCAGCTCTCCTGGACATGAAACACTCGTTCCACATCACATATTTTATCCCCTGATGAGAATCCTCAAATGCCTTCTAGTGCACTTAGGGTAAAGTCTATAATCCTCTGTAAGATATTCAGGTTCTCTGACATTTGGCCCCAGCCCAGATTTCTTGCAATGTCCTTCTCCCAAGCGCTAAGATTCTGCCACCCAAGCGCTCCTGCTTGAGCTCTTCCTTGCCCTGGAATGCACAGGGCTCCTCCCTCACCTCATCCTTCTGACCAACGATGCCTCTACCTTGCAGAACCAGCATAACTGCCATCCTTTCCCGCTGCCACCCTCTCTGACAACTTGAGCAACCAGCAGCAACTTCTCCCTCCTCCAGGCTTCATGAACTCACACATGAGCTCTTGGCAGCCCTGCTTTCTGCCATTGCTTTATTTTGTTATGTTTTGTTCTGATTTGATTTATTGTCACTGTAGAGTAACTTATTCTCCAACATAGATGTTATCTTTCTAAATTCCATTTTCATGTGACTTGGGATCACTCCCTCTCCAACTTTGGATCATTCCTCACCTTAAACTTACTTGTCGGATTATTGAGTGATGTCTAGGGGTCAAAAGTGAAAGAAAAAGAAAGTATGGATTTACAACAGGTGTGCTTTGTATGGACAAAGCTATTATTTTGCAGATTCAGTTGGGAAGGAGTCATCTGTGCTTAAAAGTGCTTTAAAAATTTAAGGTGAAAGGATGCTTGTTGACTGAGGTTCCTATTCCACTGTGGTAAGTGAGTGAGAGTCTAAAGGCATTGCAGGCAAGTCAGTCTTCTGTTCTTGCTTGGGAGAGGGAGATATCTCTGGCCTTAGCATGCAAAGCACCATATCAAGGGCACCTTGAAATGTACCACTCCTCTAGTTATATACCTGTGCCAAACCCTTTTTAAGGAAAAAAAATGAGCCTCATTCTTGGAAATTATGGTTTCTTCAAATGAAATGCTAAGTCACATTTTTCATCAGTATGATCTTCATCAAGTGCAATCACAGCCCCACTATAGAATTCACCTTTCTGAGCCCCAGCTTCTTAAACAGCAAGCTCCCCATCTCCTACTCTGGGCAGCTTCATCCACCAATTGTCTTTACACCTTCATATTTCCCAGCCTTCCAACTGACTCAGGGATAGGTGGCTCATTTCAAATAACAGGCTATGAACAAAGTGTTGAGATAGGTGACATTCAAAGGGAATCCTATCTTTCCCTGCCCAGGAAGGACATGTGTCCAGATGACATGGTTACAACACACAGGAGGATTTTATGTGTGAGACAGGCCACACTTCACTGTGGTGAGCGTGGAGAGCCTATCTGTGGTACCATGTGGGAGTACTGAGTGTGACTAATACATTCACAGTGATACAGAGCTCATCAGGAAGGTGACACTGCCCCATAAGCACCATCATGAGCGTACTTGTGCTCTGAGAGAAAAGATATCAGAACTGAGGCCACGTCAGGTGGCCACTGTGTCTGGTGGTTACAGGGAGAGCTGAATGTCCAGAGGACCAGACAACTGGGTTATAAGTTGCAGGTCTTTAGACCTAGACTTAGAACTCAATAAATCAAAGTATTTTTTTCAAATATGTCTGCTTACCAACACCAGATGATTAGTAGAAAATACAGATTTCTAGACTCTCAATTAGATGAAATAAAATGCAGAGGTTTTGATCTCAGGTATGTTATGGGAAGAAAAGTGAGATGTGGGAAAGGGATAACTTCTTCAGATACAGAGCTGGTCATTTAGAACTTCAGGGGTAGAACTCAGCTTCCACAGAACCCCATGCTCTGCTTGTGGCTCATGCAGTAATGTTCTAATAGAGCAAAGCCAAGACTGACCTTTTATCCCTCTCTCTGATAAACCACGTCAAGACCTGCAAATGATTTTATCCCTTAACAATGAAAAGAAGATGTAATTTTAAAATTACCTTGGATGTACACTAAAAGCAGCATTCCCATAATCAATCATCCAAAATCATGGGGTTATTTGGAGCTATTTGAAGGAAAGTAAATTGAAAACATGTTGTTAAACAATGCACCAAAGAGTTATCAAATCATAAACATCTAGATTACTTTAACATGTTGATTATTCCTCATTTAAGGTCTTCTTACAAAATAACTCTGGCCGCAAAAGGACCTAGAAATTCAATGAATTTCTTCCTAAGCTGTTGACTGTATTGAGTTCACTCACTTGACAATGTGGGAACATATGTTAAAGAATATATATATATATATATTTCTGGAGCTATTATTCACACTTTTAGCTAGGCAGAAGACATGGAGGCCTGCTATTAGGACATGGTCCCTGAGGACATAGAAATAGCTTGGGGATCCCAGTGCTATAACACTGAACACATTAGAACCTATCTGGAGCTTTGGAAATCAAATATACAGACATTCCATAATAACTCTTGGGTTTTAGCATATAACTTCTGAACCTGAAAAAATTCATAACTAAATAATGGCAGTCCATTTGTGACAGAAAAGGCCTTAAACCATTTGTTTATTATTATATGTGGATTTTAAGTTTTATGTTTAAGAAAATTGAAAGCCTACCCTTGTTTTCTCCCTGGGACAAGTGATATTCCAATTACCTCTGAGAGGTTTTGCTTCTCTCCCTAGAAGAGAGCTAAACCAGGGCTGAAATTTATGTTGAGGCAACTATTTGGTTATCAAGTCTGTGATCATGCACTTTCGTTAAACTAAATCAAATTAAATTAATCTTTGTTTAAAAATAAATGATGTAATTCCTGGAGGAATCCGTTTTACTTGCATGGTGGTGGCCTGGTTCTAAGAAGCTTATAAGAAAGCAAAATCTGAAACAGTTCTTTAACTAGAGAGAGGAAATTACCTTCAGTGTGGCAGGTGTTTAGGAGGAGATATTACCCACGAGTGATCCGTGATCTAAGGAGTCACCATCATAAGACCAAATTATACATGCAGTCTTCCTTGGTCCAAACTCAGACACTGAATTCTAAAATTAATCTAGGTATTATTTCTTTGTGGAGCTTTAAAGTAAGCCTGGGAAAGGTTAGAAGCTATTCATCTGGCTGAAAATAACTGTGCATCTTCCGATTTCTCTTGGAATGGATTCCTTATGTGGGCACAATGTAAGCTGAATTGCATCTGGTTACTGTTTTAGAGAATTTTCTTGAAATTCAAACTGAGCTTGGGTGTTGTGGGCTGCTTTATCAATGCCTGCCCATATGAAAACCAAAAAGGAACTCTGAGGTGTGACTACTGGGCGGTCCCTCGCAGGCCTCCATCCAGGAACAATGAAAGGGCCTGATGTGAGAGCCAGAGGGGCAAATGCAGCCTTCTCTTAGAGAGAACAGCCTTCCCGCCCAGGCTCCCAGGCTCCACTGAATCTTAACCCTATCTTTACTGTGCAGGAGACATTTCATAATGTCTCTCATAATGAGGCTCTTTGAGCCTCAGTTTTTCTATTGGTAAAACAGAAATTGCATTGCCCATTTCAGAGTTACATGCATTTACAAAACATGGAAGCATCTTGCATTTCCTTTCAAGACTGAAAAACTGCTACAGCTGAGATCGTCCCATGGGATGCTAACCTACCTGGAGCACCAGCGATTTCTCTCTATCCTGTACTCCAGCCAGTGCCTCCCAGGCACCTAGCATCAGTGGGAAGCCAGTGACAAAGAGACTTGGGATTCAGTGATGGCAGAACCTCCTTTGGTGCTGGTTGTCTTTGCCTATGAAAGGGAAGACAAGCCAAAGCAGAGGGTAAGTGCCTGCGCTCTGTGCTGTGGATCTGGAGGTGAGCAGCGGTGGCGCCCTCGTTCATGGGCAGGTTGGTCTGCCGCTGCTGCAGGGGCATTAGGTATCAGTTGATGTTTTGTGGCCTTGCTTCTTCTGAATCCAGAGGGTAAGAACTGAAACGCAAACGAAAAATGTCAGGTTCTATTTTGCCTCAAGTACTCCCGAGGGCTGGGCAGAGGTTTTCCAGTTTCACCGCAGGCATTTACAAGGGCTGCACACTTTGGCAGGACCACTCTCCGGATAGTCCAGCCTCTTCAAACCCAAGATGCAACCAAATTCCAGGGGTTGCAAAAGGGGAGTATCTGGGGGGTCTTGGAAAAGACTCACTCAACCTTGGATCATCATTCTGTTATATACTCAAACTCCTATATGGCCGGGCTTGCCTGGTTTCTGGTTTCAAAATGAAATTTTCACACGACTCAAATCCCAATCCACCCTAATTTAAAGAAACAGCCACTTGGCATGTGATCCAGCTAGATCAGCGGTTGCTCGCATGCAGCTGTGCACATCTGGCACACAGGTATGTGATTTTGCATGAAGATAAATTGTGTGGGGACCAAAAGCACAGTTGTTAAACTAAAAATGAATTGCTTCTTGGAAGCAATCTTGCTGCACAGCAGGGCCTCTGCGTGAGCTTGATCCTTTCCTTGAGGCCTTTCTCGGAGAGTGCAGTCTCTTCAGGTCTTTTGGAGGAGGGGCATGCCCACACCTGCAGCTGGCTTTCTGCTGCTCTTTCAGTTAGACTTGGACATGACCTCTGATAGCCACAGCTGGGCAGTCTTCCTACGGTGGCTATCAAGAGCCCAAAGACAAGGAAGAAGCCAGGTCCTTTATCACCTTTAGTTCTCTTTTCATGAATTACATTTCATCCAGTAACATCTTTTTTCTTCATGGAGAATTTTTTGTGCCCAGTTATTGAATGATTAGGTCCCATAACCAGACTTGATGGAGCAAGACATCCATCTCCCTTGGGGCCCCATGGAACCAGTGGGGCGCACTTGCATCCGAGAGTCTGTCCTATGTTCAAGCACTCATAGTTATGGAGGAAAAACGTGTTCTTGTGCTGTTTAAACCAGATAATTCCACTTCAAGGGGCTTCACTGGCCTGGAGTAAACAGAAATTGTGGATGCTGAGCTCGGTGTCCCCCTGCATTCCAAAGAACCCTCTTCTGAGTCTTCAAGTTAAAAGACTGAGGTTGAAAATGGAAAATAGACTCAATTTGACAGTCTCATCAATGGGAAGTTACTAGGTGTTCATGCAGAGGACTCACTGATGTTGAAAATGATTTCTTCTTTTTTTTCCTGCAAGCACACAGAATCTAGCAAATTAAACATCTTCTCATATCTCTCTCACTTCTCCCTCATTTTCCCTCCTTCTCTTTCTACAGTCATGCACCCAGTAAACTATTTTTGTCAAGCCTATGACTTAGATTTCTACTGTCATTATTCTACCTTTTCTTCTCTTATTTCCTTCCCCAAACTTCTTCAGAATGGTCCGCTTGTGCTGGATTCCATTTCAGTTCAGTGGTTGGTTTTGCTCTCTAACACCCATCTGAGCCTAAGCGTGTCTTACATGCATCTACCTCCATATTTCAGTTACATATCCCTTAAGATTACCTGAATTACATGCTCATGAGCTATAATAATCAGCCATCTGATAAAATCAACATTAAGAAATGTTAACTAAAAGTTTTGATCAAGGCTGAAAATCTTCAATGTCCTGTGGTTGAAACAACTAGTTTTCTCTGAACTAAAGAGTCTTGAATTAGTTCCAGGAAGATCTATTTTGATAAGAAATACCACTTATCAAGCAGCTTGTCTGGACTGGAGGATCTGTGGGACATCTGTAAAATTGTGATCTCCAGAGGTGTATTGGCCCAAGCAATAGACTGGATGTATGGTATGAGTCACCTGGACAAAGGTGGAGTCACCAGGGTGACTGGCGATGTTATCCATTCCCACTGCCTCTGATTGGCAGATGACAGAACAAGATGCATTGACAGAGCAAGCCACGGGGAGAGGTGCTGTGCTTTCCAGAACTTGTTTCCAAGTCCATGCATGGCATTAGGAACCACTCACACTTGAAACCCAGCTCCAAATATGCATCAGGTTTCCACTCTGTAAATGGTGACATTAGTTTATACAGCAGGTTCTCTTCTTCTCCTGTCTTCTCTCAACTTACTGGAAAAATGTTTTTCTCTTCTCAACAGCAGCCAGAACACCATGATTAGGATCCAGACATCATGGCCAAAACTACCTTCTGGGGGAAAAAAAATCTAAAAATTCATTTAAGATAAGAAATATAACCCAATGGAAGTCCTTAAATGAAAGGTAAGAGTCAGTGGCCTGCCAGCAGAGGAAGAAAAGCTTAAACTGAAGTGTTCAGGTGGCAGCCATCAGTGGAAAGGAAGGAGCGAGAGCATGCAAGGTGACACTGTTTGAGAAGATGAGAAACATCAGAGTTGAGCAACTACACTGAGGTGATAAATTCTTATGTTTGGAGCCACTCAAACATATGTACAAACTCAGCAAATTTTGAGTCTAGTGAAGCACTAGTGAGCCTGCTTCCTTGCAGACAGACTCACCTCTTGTCCTTGCAGGAACTGTGGCTGCTCGTTTCCTGGGACATGCACCATTGCCATGCACACCACCTTCCTGAGGTCCTGCGGTATGTGCCTCTCAGAAAGACCTAGGCAGCTCATCCACCTACTTTTAGATATTCTGAAAGAGCCCTTTGGTGCAACACTGGCAGAATGGGGTGCCTGTCCATAGAGATGTAAACAAACAACACTAAGAGGTCTCTAAGAATCTGGCTACTGTGAGGACACATCCATCATCTCCCAGAACAGAGTGTAGAGCACAGTGTGTGGTCCAGTTCCCTTAGGCCTCTTTTGGCCTACAATTTAATTAAGGGTTTTAGAAGGAAAAACTGAGGATGAACAACT